>OW386292.2:91688906-91903906 GCA_936432065.2 Rutpela maculata | reverse complement strand
CTTTATGTAAGACAAAACATCCACAAATTTACTAAGAATAATTTTCTCCACAACTATTCCACACGCAGTGGAAATGACTTATTAGTTCCAGTACATCACTTAAAAACCTATGAAAACAGCCCCTACTTTATGGGTATAAAGATCTTTAATAAATTACCTGAAAACTTGAAACACATCACAAATATTAAACTGTTCAAAAAGAATGTTGTACATTTTTTAATTGGAAAGTGTTTTTAGTCTCGATGAGTATTTCAGTTGCCTCTGAGTCGGTATTGCTATTGTTATTACTTTATATATTATTATCTATTTTTAAGGAGTTTCTTATTTTCTATTTTCTGAATAATTTTATTTTAATATGTATAATTCTATTTTAATATGTTTCTGATAAGTGTTTTTTATAACTATAAGATATCTGTATGTCTCATATTTTAGCATGTCGATCCACTTTCAGTTGAATCTACCTTTTGACGAATCCTATGCCTCCTTTGTACTACTTTTGTACTGGTATAATGGAAAATAAATGTATTATTATTATTATTATTAAAAAAAAATGTTCAACCTCTTTTCCGTCCTCACTCATAAATTTTACTCGAAAAAAAAGTATATTAAGCTTATATTAAGCTCATAGTGCCCCCTACCGTACAGCGCTCGCTGCGGTCGCACCGCCCTGAGGCCGGCCCTGACTTTTGTCTTGGTGATTTGCGATTCTTAAAATATTCGTGTATCGCTACGCCGAAAATGCCGCCCATCAATTCTGGCGCCCTGGGCGGCCACCCACTATGTCCACCGTCCTCGTTGGGAACACATCACCACGCTGAATGAACTATAATGTAACTCATCATTCCCCTGTTTTTTTCACATAACACGAATTCGATGTAATAACATAAAATGTGTATATAAATTACTTTAGTTAATTGTAACAGGTTGAAGCACTTCGGTCGATAATCCTTTGGTAATGTCAATAAAGCAATTTTATTATTATTATTATTTTGAATCTTTGAATAGCAACAAAAACTAAACTTAACAAAAATTAATATTTATTTTGATTGATCTTACTTTCTACTTGGCGGCCTACGATACTGCAAAGTTTGGTATTCAACTCCTTTAATACAATCGTTTCTTTCCTAGCCTCCCTTAATTTGCTACTTAGACGCTGACATTTTTTTTTCTTTTTCTAATCCATCCTACATAAAAATAATAGTACTTAGCAGATAAATATGCATAATAGATAATTTTATGTATTTATTATTTTGGACAAAATGTATATAAAACAAAGTTGTTTATAATCCAAAATAAAGCCTAAATACAAATTATGAAGTCTGTGTTTTGACTTTTATGTTTCTATTGTGTTTATCTTTTTACGTTAAATTTATTAATATGAATAAGAATTCAAATTAAGAAACAGAGTGTGCTGTCGATAATATTGAACTGACAAACGTCATTGTGACATTGTGTAGAATATTACTATCATACATCTGCATTTATTAGTGTTCTGTTGATCATTTAAAAATTGTTTACCAAACAAGAAAGAATCTATTTGATCAAATGTTATGGGATTGGAGACGTCTCTTATCGATATGCAATTAACCTTTTCCACCAAAAGTTCCCTAACACAGCGGTATCGGGCCAATCTTTGCGCAAACTTGTAAAAAAATTCAATGAAACTGGATTTGTATGTCAAAAAACCCAAGAAAAAGTACAATGAAGACGATGCGGCAAGACTTTTGGCAATAAATTCAGTAACAGAAAACCCGAAATTATCTTTACGGAAACGCTCACAAAGACTGGAAGTAAGTAAAAGTCATTTACAGGGAATTTGTATAGAAAACAAAGTTCGACCGTTTAAGCCAAAGTTCAGACATACACTTGAAAATGGAGATGAAGAGAAGCGATTGGACTTTTGTTTATGGGTCGGTGAGAATTACCTCGTAAATAGAAGTTTTCACAGAATTTTTTTTTTTACTGACGAAGCAACATTTTGTACCAATGGCCGCGTTTCATCACAAAACAGTCGTTATTGGGCGTTTGAAAATCCAAACAATGTCATTCACAAACGAGGTCAACGTTATAAAAAAGTGAATGTATGGTGTGGGATTTTTTGATATGCTCCAATTAATTTTTCTGCAAGATCACCAGACCTTATACCAATGAATTTTTTTCTGTGGGGTTTTAAAATAGAAAGTTTATGCAGATGACCTGCCGCATGATCGAGAAACACTAAAAGCACGAATACAGAATGTGCCCTCAACCATTCGTAAGGTCTATGGTGAATTTATTAAAAGGATGGAGAAATGTGTTGAGGTTGGAGGCGGCCATGTAGAATAAATTGTTTTTCCACAATCGTTGAAGTTAATTAAGGGGGGGGGGTGCTAGTAGAAATCCGACAAAAAAAATTTATCGCCTCGTGGGGGGGGGGGTGAAATCCAATGCCCCTTATATTAAGCTCATGACGCCCCCTACCGTACAACGCCCGCTGCGGTCGCACCGCCCTAAGGCCGCCCCTGACTTTTGTCTTGGCGAAAATGCCACCCTTCAATTCTGGCGCCCTGGACGGCCGCCCACTATGCCCACCGTCTAGAGCGGCCCCTGCTTTCGGTGATACAACGTACATCATAAGTTGCAATAGAGAGGACCCGACCCGCTGGCTGATTGCTATAAAGTGCTGAACAATGATCTCTCCTTCGGATTCAAGTGCTGTTGGCCACCTAATTTTTGTTGTATGTTTACCTCGTATTTTTGTTTTGTTTTTTAGTGTAGAACGTGGTACGTTATAAACTTCTGCCCTCACGTTGACTTATTGCTCCAGACACAATTTTGTTGTGTGTAGTTGAATTTGGTTCCATATAATCGAGTCTCTGGAGTATAACATGTCGTTTTTTCGCGCCATCAAGCTGTAATAGAAAATTGATGCAATAATAATGGAAACCTAGGTAACATTTGCGATGTGCAGCACTGAGAGTCTGCAGTGCCTACAGAACGGTCTCCTACGAGGCAGTGCTAATAGTGGCAGTGCATTGACCTTCTGCCAATGGAAAGGTGGGAGATATACGAGGGAAGTGGCAGGAAGGAGGCCAACGATAGACTATCAGAGCATAACCACTAAGTGATAATTGGAATGATATTTCTCCACGTCTGCCAATTGTTGGAGTTGGTAAGACTATTATAATATCATTTTTTTAACAACGGAAATGTCATCAACGGATGGAAATTTTTTCGTAAAAAAGCACATTTTCTACAAAATTTAACTAATATTTTTTCCTCTTTTATTTCCAATACTTACGTGTGACCCACGTAATACTTGACGTGTTTTCTTCCTGGAAAGAATCCAAGAATCCAGTCTATCACAGCTAAGTCTGATGAATTCTTGGTGATTTGTTTGGTAATTTCTCTTTCTTCTTGTTCCACTTGTTGAGATATCTCGTCCATAATTTCTCGGTCGTTATTGTTGGTGTAAATGTTTTCGTTTGGGATGGTTTTCCTTATCTTTGCTTCTGTTAATTGTTTTTTTTTTTAGTCTTGTTCTTTGGATTTATTCTCCTTGTCTTCTCTGTCTTTTTTTAAACGTAATAAAACATCTTGTCTAGTAATTACTTCTGCTCCTAACACTATCCTCTTCTTAAGTTTTAGCTGAGTCTGATCGTTTTTATTTGACTTCTTTAAGGTGGCCACTATTTGCTCAAATGGAACAGAATTTGGTTTTGGGTTGCAAACTGACGACTGAAGAATTGCTAATTCTACGGTTTTAACCTGATTACTTTCACATATAACGTCTTCAGGTTTTTGGATGTTTGACAGGTCCGGATTCCCATTAACTTTATTAGCAGTGCTACCGTCCTCGAGATCTTGGACACCTGATTGCCCTGGAATTTGATCATTTGTCAAACAACTAGGAGCTGTATCCGCTGTTGTATGAGCTAATTCATTTCGATTATTTTGCCATCTTTTGTAGGCCGAAGAATCGAATTTGTTTGATGGAATCACTTGATCGTTAAATGGGTAAATCTCTGCTTTTTAAAAGCCGTTTTATATTATTAATGGATTAGTATCTTTCCAGATCGTTTTAGTTAACTTTGAAAATGTCTTTAGTATTTTTTTCCCTGGATGTTGATGTTGCCATTTGACGAGCTGAGCATCCCACCTGTCGTTTAATGGCTTAAACACAGATAAGTCCAGCGGCTGCAGGAGATGGCTGGAGTGAGGCGAAAGTTTTAAAATAGTTACTTGCTCTTGTAAGGCTTTTTCAATCAGTGTGATACTAATGTGTGTACTATGGCCATCGTAGATCAGTAATATGGGGCGTTTGTCTTAAAACTCAGAGAGTACAACTTTACTAAAATAATTGTTATAAACTTCTGTGTCCATCCAGCCCTTCTTAGTTGCTGCGTAAAGAATCTCAGGGATTTCAGGATTTTCTTCTGGAGCAGTCCACTCATCATAAACATGAAGGCCTTTAAAAATTCCACAGGCACACAAAAAATAAAAGTCATGTACTTTTTTACAGACTATCATATCTATCTATACGTATTTTGGTGCGCTGAAACCGAATCCGTGGTCAGAATTGTCACATGTCATCAATATTTTTAAATAAGCTCAAAAAACAGGTTAGAATAAGCCTGAAACCGGGTTAAAAGTAAATTAGAAGACTAAACTAGTTGACCCATGTTTTATACGTATTGTGGGGCGTTGAAATTGAATCCGAGGTCAGAATTGTCATATGTCGTCAATATTTTCATGTAAGCTCAGAAAATAAGTTAGAACAAGCCTGAAACCGTGTGGAAAGTAAATCGAACGATTAAACGATTTGACCACGTTTCTATACGTATTTTGTTACGTCCTATTGCATCGTCAGTAACAAGAGATACGAGGGGAACATTTCTCGGCCCTTAGCAACCCATTTCGGCGGCTTGGATACGCCACTGTGTGGTATAGAGGTGCCTATTGTCAACGTCCACAGAACTTGGAAAATAGGAAAGACGAGATCGCAGCGCTAGCGGTTAGTTCTGTCATTTGGTTTTTGTTTTGGTCGTTGCTGAAGCTGGAAGAAAACAAGTCGGCGAGGGCTAGCGTTTTATAATTTTGTGATTATTAATATCGTGGAAACACGGATTAAACGTAACCCTCAGTCGTAGGGGCTTCTGGTTAGTTGTTTTATTGGAAATTGTGTTGTGATATTTTGTCGAAGCCCCGATGAAGCCAGATTTCCTGGGATTCGAGCCGGCACGGTCTTCCATCTTGATTTGCTAAAGGAACCGGTTAAACCGTAAGTTGCGCCTTGATGTCTTTACCTCTTTAACGAGGATTGAGTTCCATTGTTATTATATTTCAGGGTTCTTTTACTACCTTTTTTTCTGGGAGCACCCTTGGAACTTCATTTTTTTGTGACACCCCGAAAACTTATTTTTGGTGCCTGCACCCTAGAAGTTGGATGTTTTGGGCATCCTGGATGTTTGGGATTTATTATTGATGTCTTGAGGACTTTCTTTTTGGAGCCCTTGGTAGCTTACCCCTAGCTGAGTTGTGAATGGACAGGGTAGGTGACCCTCCGAGTCCTTGGTAGTTTCCCCCTAGGACTTCAGGAGCCTTCTTTCGACACACCTTCGAGAGTTTATGTTTTGTGAGTCACGGCAGTCTGGGAACAACGCCTGGTGACAGAGCTGGAGCATTTTTGCCCCCGTGTCGACGACCCTTAATCGTTCGATCCACTTCAGTGGTCTAGCTAGAGTATCGGAACCCACGAAGTGTTACTGTAAGCTCAACCCAAGAAAGCACCTGACTGTAAGTAGCTTTGTATTTGTTCATCTTTGTCATCGCGTCGGAAGTTGGAGCGTAGTGTGACACCACCGACCTACCCCTGGATGTGTGTGCGCTTTTATTATTGTTTGTCAGACTTAAGTTTTACATTATTATTCTAGGGCTTATGTGATGGGAATAACCCACAGTGGCATAGTTATTGGAGCCGTTTTATATTTACATTTGTGTATGTCAATATTTTGTACGTAGATTATTTATCCATAAGCATTGCTCTTATGGCGTTTGTCTCATTAAAGTAAGTAACATTGATATAAGACTTACCACCTAATTATATTGCCCATCTGGCACTGGTTTCATGGTTTATTAGAGTAAATTACATTAGTACGAATTTTTAGATAGCCGCATTGCCCCTGTTAATGCTCGTTGAATTTTGGTAGGAATTTTGAATGGCCCTGGTATTCTGGGAATTCTTAAATATTTATGTAAGTAATTAAGTGTATTAGTAGGCTGATTTTCACTGGGGTTTTTGTACAACGAGCGAAAGGCCTTTTACACATTACCCCCCATAACATATAGGTTAGGAATCCCCACATCGTTTCGTTCGGCAGCCCTTTTGGCTCTTTAATGAAATTGCGCCTCTCTAGGTACCATTGTTTAATTTTATAAAACTGGGTGTTAATCAATGTGTTGTTGATCATTAAATATACATTCTGTTAAAATATGTCGTAGTTTGTTTTCAAGTGACCGCCACAGCTGGATAACCACGTGCCCACCCCATCTTAACTGAGCTAAGCCAGGTATATAAATTTTTGCCGCCTCTCAAAGGGTAATCAAAACGTGCCAATTTAGTTTGTTTAGTCAATTATTATTTTAGTAGTCTTTTTTTCCTTTATCTGATGTTGGGACGTCAAGACTCTCTCTCTTAGACGCGATAATTTTGGAGTGCTGAAACCGAATCCGTGGTCCGAATTGTCAATATTTTCATGTAAGCTTAAAAAACAACTTAGAACAAGCCTAAAACCGAGTAAAAAGTAGATTGTAGGATTAAACGAGTTGACACATGTTTCTATACGTATTTTGGGACGCTGGAACCAAATTCGGGGTCAGAATTGTCACATATCGTCAATATTTTCATATAAGCTCAAAAAACAGCTTAGAACAAGCCTAAAACCAGGTAAAAAGTAAATCGAAAAATTAAATGAGTTGACCCATGTTTCTATACGTATTATGGGGTGCTTAACCTTAATCTAAAGTCAGAATTTTCTTATCATGTCAGGATTTTGACATAATCTCAAATAAATCTCAAAAAACACCTCATAAATGGTCAAAAGTGCAGTAGATTTAAAAACTCAAAACGAACAAAGCACTTTACTTATATGAATTTTGGAATGCTTAAACTGAATCAGAATTCTCCCGTCAAAATTTTGACAACCTCAAAAAATCACCATAAAACACCTCAAAAATGGTTAAAAATGTATTTAAAAGAGGGTTTATACTGATCACATGACCCCAAAATCTTTCTCTGTTCTTATTGGGATGCTCTGCCACATGTATTCTTCTAAATGTCTGAAATCTACAAAATAATACAATTAACCAGTATTTTACTGGAAAATAACCTCTACGCCTGTGACTTTAAGTTCTTCTTTTAACATCGGCAGCCAGGTTGTGCAAACATCTACGGAACAATTCGACACGCATTTATCCTCATTCAATAGTATTATAGCCGCTTCTTTAATTTTTCTTTTCTTGCTATCTGTCTCTTTTGTTAAAATTTTCCCAGTTTATTCTATGTCCGTTCTCCCAAGCATTCTGACTCCGAATTCGGTTTCAGCGCCATAAAATATGCATAGAAACATGGGTGAACTCATTTAATCTCTCAATTTACTTTTTACTCTCGTTCAAGCTTGTTCTAAGGTGTTTTTTGAGCTCACATGAAAATATTGACGACATGTGACAATTCTGACCTTGGATTCAGTTTCAACGCCCCAAAATACACATAGAAACATGGGTCAACTCGTTTAATTTTTCCACTTACTCTACCCGGTTTCAGGCTTGTTCGAAACTGTTTTTTGAGCTGACATGAAAATATTGATAACGTGACAATTCTGACCTTGGATTCGGTTTCAGCGACCCAAAATACATATAGATATGATAGTCGGTAAAAGTACATGACCTTTTTTATTTTTTGTGTGCCTGTGTTATTAAGGGTGTTCTTTTTGTTCCCGCAGCACTACAAGACATTACCATTGTTGTATTGTTGCGTCCGGGACCACTAGTTGTTCTCGTTGCAGGAATCCCAATGGTACCTACTATTTTAGTATTTTTTGGGATTTACACAAAAGCTTGTCTCGTCAATATTCCATATTTGATCAGGTTTGTTTTCCAAACCAAGTTTCGCTATTGTTTTCTTTAAACGATCCAAATAATTGTATATGTTGAAAGGATCCATACTGTTTTTTCTGGCAATCTTAACTGCCTGAGGTTTTTTTATCGAAAGCCTATGCCTTTTGCGGAAAGCTATAAACTAATCGGATCCTGGGACGCCATCTTTAAATCTGGTGTTTAAATTATTTATTTTCACGTACTCTCCGACTTTCTCAAGTAATTCTTTTCTTGACAATCCAAACCCTCCCATTTCCATTGTTCTGATTACTTCTGCTATTTTAACCTCCTATTCTAGTGGTATGTCTAAATCCCGTCCAAATGTTTTGCTTTTTAAACCTCTACGACCTTTGATGTGATCTATTACTGTAGTTTTAGGTATTCCATAAAGGGCGCTAGCTTTTCTTATGTTCTCTTATAGTTGCGTACCATGTATCTGAAAGTAAGAAATACTTTCATACTTAAAAATCATACACAAAAATCAATTACCTAATTTGGGGCAAGTGCGACCTATAGTGGATGCACTTACACCTTCCTACTTTTTTGGGAGGTAAATGCGTCCACCTAATTAAATAAAAATCAGTAGATAAAATGACGTTACTAACACAATTCATTTAAGCTCTAATGTTATTCAATTAAATCTATCCTAACGGAATTATTTTATGAGCAAAAATTTCAAAATTATAAGTTTCCATAATTTGACTTACCTAGTCGCTCAAAGAAGTAGGTTATGTTCAAATTTTGATAGACGCGCTAGTGTGTCGCACACGGTTGTCAAATCAAAACTGGTATAAGTCCCTGACGAACATATTCTCACGGTATTACTTGTTATTTATATCAGCCTTTGTAAATAAATACAAATGGTCGCACTTAGGTACCCCAAAAACGCACTTATCCCGGCTGACCTTACATTTACATATTTTATAATTATGTATGTGTGTGAATTAATAATTGTTTTTGTTCATACTTTATCTATTTGTTACACTTTCACTTTGAAATAAATATTATTGTTATTATTATTAAATCAGGCAATCACTTGTAGTGAACACAAAAAATGCAATACCATTTGGTAGTGTGTACTGTCGTGAGCAAAAAATAGGACAACTATTTTTTTCTAATGTAAATCTGTCTCTATTTACACACTTGCAATGAATTTTGACAAATAATTGACAATGTCACAAAAATTAAAGTTAGATGTACACAACTAGATTTTAGCAAAAATACGTTATAAGACTTTTTTTTTGCGCACGGCAGTACATAGTGGATTAATAAATTTTGCCTCCGTTTAAAGGTAGGTCGGTCAGCATATGAAAATATTTTACAGAATTCAAATTTTGTGATTTACGTTTTCCCATGTGACAGTAATCCATATAATCCAGTAAACCATGTAACCATGGTTGATAGAGTCTTTAAGTAAGTGGAGCAGGTACTACTTGTCAAAAATTTTAAATTATTGAGACCTCTGAGCGATAGTGCAAACCAAAAACAAGTAAAAATGATGTTCCGCATGGCACAGTAATAAATGCTCCAAGAGTACATTTCGAACGATTGGTTCGTTGGTTACGTGAATTTAGCATGTTGAAATCTCATGCGTGTATAAGTTTAAAATCAGCCCATTTATTAGATTGTATTGTTATCATAGCATGTGGACTCGTTAATTTGAAAGGACGACTTGTTACTACATTTTGAAAAAAATGTAGTATAGGTTTTGCATTTTTCCAGCGGTCCATCGAAACCCGAAAAAAAAAAACGTCGGATCGAAATGAAAGTCGTATCTATCGACTCGAGAGCGAATTTAGAAAATTCCGTCCGTCGGTCTGTCTGTCTGTCACGCTCAGCCCCCCTAATCCGCTTTCGGATTTCGATGAAACTTGGGTGGTTAATAGGAGGCCTTTAGAAAATCTTAACGCTGGAAGTTCGGCTCCGTTCGGAAACCGGAAGTACTCGATATAGACGTTTCAAGTTTTTCAGGAAAAATTGAATAACTCGGTAACGGGCAGTCGGATCGAGATATTTCAAAAAAGAAATGGTGCCGCTGGTAACGATATACAGATAAGTATACCAGATACTATGTCAAAAAACAAATGGAAATTGATTTTTTTTGCAAAAAGCTGGTTTTCTCGAAAGCTAGGAAGCACGATAATTTTCCAGGATATTGATCGATTTCGATGAGACTTGGTGGGATCAAAGGTCACGGCCACAAATGAAGCCTATTGCTGGCGGCCCAAATCCGTTGACCGCAAGTATTTTTTCCAAGGCCGAGTATGATTTTCCAAAGAAATTAGTAACCCCCGAACCGAAGGTCCGATTTTGATTTTAAAAAATGGTGATTGTAGGGCTCGATTAAGTCTATTAGGTGACGTTTGTGAGAAATTTGACAAAACAAAAGCGAATCTACAAATCCTGGAAAACTTGATTTTTTTGATAAATTCTAAAAATACCGAACAGTTTCCTAATAAAAATCGAAAATTAAGTATTCCTTCGATCAATCTCTATAACCAGTATAAGGCACGGACTTTTTTTGGAAAAAAAATCTGAAATAGAATTTTTTCGAAAAATTAAAAATAAACGAGTTATTTACAAAGATGCATGACCACGTCCGGTATATCAGAGTGGCAGTCCGCCCGAAAATAAAATCGTAAGTCTGAAATCACTCCGCTGATGTTTCTGCATTTTATAATTTTCTATTGGTATATTCTTGAGTGAAATTTTGGAAAATTAAGTAATAACAATATAAATAATATATAATTGTCCATAGAATAATATAAATAAACTTTTGAAAACCTTTTTGTTTAATATCTTTTGAAGAAGAAATAACCGATGCCCTTTCTGTATTTCAAAATGTAGTTAGCCTTTACTTTAGTCAATGCAAAAAGAAAAATAAAACATGTCAAAATGTACTGAGTCATCCTACGACCCTCTGCTGAAAGGTACTGAATCATCCCAACAGGGATAAAAAGCATATCAAAATATAGTTTTTAGCTTGTTAAGTATTAAAAACAATGGAATTTTGTGATGGGCGAAGTACAGGTTAGTTTTTGTTGTAAAATATAAGCGCTACTAACACATCGATATAAATATATATAAATTAAGTATAATTAAGTACTGTCATTTGATTAATATAGTTTTATTATTGATGTAGTACTTTTATTACTTCTGAAATTTTTCAGAAGAAAATATAATTACTTATTCTCTAAACCTTGTTATAAAGATAAAAATTACATGCATTTTTCTTTTAGAGAAACATGTAATTATATAAATTGTCAAGTTTCTTTAAAAAATTTAGTGTTAAAATGAACGTAATATTAATAACTGCATCAACTGCATTTTGGTCTTCCATATCTGATTTTCCTATGAAATTAACGCAGATAATGGAATGTTTCCTTGTATAACATTGTTAATAATTTTAATGTCCTACAAGTCTGTTATTTTACAATAACCAGCCTATTTTGAGATACATTAAATGAAAAATAACTCCCTAGGGCGTTATGAATATCTATAACGCCCTAGGGCAATATAAAATTATAACACAACCCAAAACAAGTAAATTATGATAGCGTTATTGACAAACAAAATGCATTGCTATGCAACGGCGACGTTTACAAACAATTTTGATTTTTACAATCTTTTAAATCAAATCGTTCTGAACATAATAGATGTCAAATTAATAAATCGTAAATGTCAAAAAAAAAATTCGAATTAAATAACAGACTTGTAGGACATTAAACGTTGAAGGCACCACGGGTGTTATAGGATAAGGACGCCCTCGGTCGACGTACATTCCCTCGAGCCGGAGGCCCTCGGGAAGTACACTGCCGACCTCGGTGCGTTATTATCCTTATAATACCTTAATAACTATGACCACTCTGTTAAATATTTGACAAATTGATTGATCCTGAATAATGAAGCCTGATAATAAGAGCATTTTTAAATATTTTAAAAACTTGGATAGTCATCTGTAAATCATATTGTATATTAATTATTAATTAATTATAATTATTAACTTAATAGTTAAAATTGGTACTTTGGAGAGTTTTTTATTAAATTAATTATTACAGATACCTAACATTTTAAATGAATTTGCATCTGCAAAATTTCTCTTGGATCTACGAAAGTTAACAAGAACTAATAGAAATAATAGATTCTGGTGAGATAGTTTATAATTATTTTATTACTGTTACTTGTTTAAAAATCTTAAAATATGTTTGCATCATAAATTTTGTTTTTACTTTATAGTATTTCAAAACCTAACAAGTATAAATTTAATTCTTTGTAGATAATTTCATATTTTAACGAGTGGTCGACTGCTAATACCAATTTGATTACATTTTGCCCGGATATATTGCAGGGTGCCACTGAGATTAAGTAAACAGGAAGTTAACTATTGTTTATCGTTACAAAAGTATCAGTGTGAATTCATCCAACTTAATACAATAAGGTAAACTAATAACCCCTTCCAATACGTGCGTAGAATCGACGAGAGTCTTAAATCACTGCAGTATGGAAAAGCTATATATCCTATATTCTACAGTGAGTAATGTGTATTGAAAACCTGATTTCTTACTAATTGAATTTTATCATTTGCCACGAACGCGTTTAAATATTAACTTAACATAGTGTGCATTCGCGTGTATATGGTAGCAGAGTCTATAACATAAGATAAATACTTATTTAACAAGCAAATATATAATGATACAGTACTTAAAACTAAACTTGTAATCAAATATTAAATGAACAAAGTCATAGTCAGGGTGATTAATCTATAAAGATGCTAAAATATTGTACAGTAAATTTAGGAAATTGAAGGTATATACTGTGTTTTAAATAAAAGTGCATATAAGTTCAAACGGTATGCTACAAGTTTGATCAAATTTGAGACACACCTACTGTATATTACGGTTTCGATATTGGGGCAGTTTGGGCAGATAAGACTTTATAATGAAAACAAGTTTTTTCAAACAAATACAAAGTAGGCCAAAAAAACATTTTATTAGGTATAAAACTATTTAACATTTTATGTGGAGAAATCAATTTTGAAGTTATTAGGCTGGCCGCTATTTCAGTCCCTCCAGTTATACTAGGAGGTGGCAGCTTTAAAACTATATATTGCCTATCCACAGTTGCCACATCATCAGTCTCAGGTGAAACAAATGTATTGCCTTTTTTCTACAAAATATTACTTCGAATTCGGTTTGACCAAACATCTTCTCTATTCGACGAACATAATGGATTGTGGAAGTTTTTGTTTTGAATCGCACTAATATAAAGTCATTCACATTTAACACGTCATTATCGATGAATCTGATGAACTTGAACTCACGATTTTTCATTTAACGGACTTTTTAGAACTCATTATTATTCGGTTTTTATTCTTGCTCTTTTTCCAGTTTTTTTATCCATTTTTCTCCTCTAACACGTATTAGCTCCTCACTTCGTGACTTATTAGGTGTGGAAGTATAAATTCGTGATTTTCCTTGCCTACTACCATCCTTCTCTATGAACTTAACTTTTTCAACGAACGTCTCGTCTTGAATTCGCAAGAAATAAATTTCAGTATAGCGAGGGAACTGGATGTTCTGTATTTTTCACTGGAATAAGTCTTTCAATGGTTCTTTGTTAACTCCTTTTATTTGGAGATTCATTCACATCGTACCAATGCTGCACTTAATGGTAGGTTCGTAAGGAATGCTGCGAACTGCTTCTTTTCGGAAAGCCTAACAAGATTTGATTGATTTTTTGTTACAGATTTAGCAAAACTTTGATAACGAAGTCCCAATGCTTCTTTATCTGTCTACCTTCAAACAACGTGACCAAAAGTGTTCTCCGACTGACACAATCATTGCAGGATCCTGTTTTGTTGCTTGAATGATTCAATTGGCGTAATTAACTATGGGTTTTGTTGAAGTTGATGATGAACTTGCCGAAGATTGCTGAGGACGTATAGCACGATTAATAAAAAACATGCCGTTCTTTAGTTCTTTTAAGCCATGACATAATCGACTCTTCGCATTCTTTTATAGTTATAAACATTCCGGCTGTATAGTTTTAGATGGGCTTGGGTTGTGACGTAGGCGGCTATGGCAACGATCTTTGTCTTTCTCCCTCTGCCCATACTTATTTCAAAACAAATTAAGAATAAGCTTAGCCAGAAAGCGAAGCCCTGAATTATTTATTATTTCTGTAAACTCTTAGTCTGATATCTTCGTTATTTAAGAAGGCTTTGATATATTTTTCCTTCTCCGCCATTGTGGAACCAGGCCATCTTGGATACCTTTTGTATTATTTTTAGAAACTTGTTAATCATATCAGTAAACAAATCTAACTTTGTGGTTTTGTCAAACTGTTTCTCACCATATTCTCAGATTTCGAAAACTTTCAACACCTCATCCATTATCCAGGTACCAGTGAATGCACGTTCTTCAGTATGTGTGCATTCCTTCTGATTGCTGTTTTCAGCACAAGCTCAACATAATGCAAACAGTAGTTTATCCTTCATTTTTACTAGTATTACTGGGCGATAGAGATCTTGAGAAGAAGAATTTTACAATTGATCGAACTGTTGATAGAGTCCAGGTTTCTAGTTCACTTATCTCGTGAACCTCATAAATTTCAAAAGCTTGCCTTTAAAAGTATTTTATATCGTTAAAAATAACATCCCAACAGTATTGATTTAAATTTTTTAACCTAAAGTCCCAGCTGATTCTTAAAAGTATTTGCTATTTTCATTAATAGCAAGAAAATGTATTTACATTTATAAATTTAACATTAACACTGATTGTTTGAATGACGCAGGAAATATATTAAATATTTTTAATTTTTTTTGAATAGCCCAATCAAAAAAAAATGTATTAATATTTAAACACTAATTCGGTTTACAAGTGTATCAATTAAATTCACAAACAGTTGCACAGCACATAAAAACCTGTATGGCAAAGTGGAAAATTGTCTTCCGGAGAGATCCTTAGCAGATAAACTTCGATGTCAATTCCGGTACATATATTTGCCCAGTTCCAAGCTGAATGCATACAGTCATTGATGTTAATTTAGTTCAGGAACCACAAGTAGCGTACAAGAGTAATTACCGGAACCCAGATCACTCCTGTGCGAAAATGGTTTGTGCCAAGCGTTAGTTCAGTGAGGACTCATACCAGAAATAATAGAATTCTCAACCAAAATTATTGAAATGAAAACAACATAAAAAGGAAAGAAAAAAAGCCCTGGAAATACAGTTATATAACTATACAAAAAATAAATATGAACCTTATTTCTTATTCGAGGGTGAAGGGCGTCGTGATTATATTCAAGATACCAAACTTGGATATGAACATGACAAAATGGCTTTCTACAGTACCAGAATGAATTGGTGAGACACGTATTTTATAGAAAAAATAATCCTACTTACAATTTTTACGAATCTGACACGAACATTGTGCGGCATCCAGAATAACCACAATACACACTCAATTCAGTACATTTCTAAATATCCTTATAAACGAACTAAATGAAAAGCCTAAAAACGGCAATTAAGTAGAAAATTTGTGACGTATACTGTATACTTTCCGGTGAGGCCGGAAAGTGGTCACTTGACACCTTAGCAACGGTTCGGTTGCTCGGGCGCCACCTTTACAATTTTTACGTGGGGCAAAGGTCCCACACTAGCCTCTTAGCACAGCCTGTTGCAGTAGGGCTGGAGTAGCTACAGTGGAGAAAAACAGAAAATTCCAGTGGGTCAATTGGGATATATCAGACTTTCACACACACACAGTAAAACGCATAATTCGGTAAACAATATCTATTTATTTCCTATAAGCTACAATATCAACTCTAAATTAGTCTAAATCTACTAATATATACCAGACAGTACCCAGGTTATGATATGACTATCGTGCAGTTACGGTGCAGTTACAGCGATGTTACTTATGGCAGGCGGGAGCGAAGCGGCGGTATGACGTGGACTCGAGGTATGGCGGTGAAGGATGGTTAGCGGCGCGAAAATGACAAAGGGACGGGTCACGATGCAGGTGACGATAAGCGGTTAGGTTATGTACAGTCGTCGGATACCAGGAAGAAGCAAGCAAATAATAACTAATGCAACAAAAAGAAAAATGGCTACTCTAGGTGTCAGGCTTGGCTAATACCAGGAACCCTAAAGCTGAAAAGAGATGTATGATTAGTTAAGACAAGACGGGCGTTCTGCAGCTCCTAACCTAAAAACAGTTAAAAATAATAATATGGCCACGTCCCGATTTTTCCGCATTAGCAGATACTACGAAGACCTCGGAGACGCTTCCTCTGTGCCCACAGGGTAAGCGCACTAGCACATATTACGAATACCTTGGGTACACTGGAGTCAGCCACGCTAGCACGACTGTTGGCACCTGGATGTGGACCTGAAATTGTTGTTTTCTCCGCATTGGCAGATACTACGAAGACTCCAAAATGCTCTCTCTATGGACACAGTTTGCGTGCACTAGCAGATATTACACGCACCCTGAGCACACAAGAGTTACCAGACAGCAATTAGAATTAAAGGGCCTGATTTCTCCGCATTAGCAGATACTACGAAGACTCCAGGAACCTCTACTTTATGACCACAGGGTACCCGCACTAGCAAATATTACGGATACCTTGGACTGGCACGTCTATCTGCTTCGGAAGCTCGTGAGGAACTTAACTTTCGGTGTCGCTTTCAATAACTAGTAGGCTTGTATCCCTTCTCTCGTCCGGTAGTGGGAGAAGGGAATGCGCGTAGAAAATGAGCAGTGTAGACGGTACTTGTGAAATTTCGTTACAATGAATTTTACGGTACAGTTTCGTGGAATGGTATATTTTAAGAAATATTGACAGACTCCGAAAAGTTGGACATGAAATAATTTACGGAAATATTCACTTACGCTTGACGGCTGGTCACGGGTGGGCACCTCTGCTTGCTGCTACTGCTTTGGATCAACTGCCTGATGCCACCTTCAGCGCAGACGGTCTTTTGGCGCTGTGCAGGTGGGGGTTTAACGCGGGAATGTAGTTTTACGCGGTAATAAATGCTTTGTAGCCGGTTGGGTTTAAATAAGTAATACAAAATTAAATAAAAATATTTATAAAATGTAAAAATAGGGTACTTGTTTGGGCCTCGGAATTTGCTTCATTACAAATTTCACAACCAAAAATTAATTAATCCGCTTGGCAGCCATTTCCGAAACCAACTAAATTCCTCAACTTTCAGCATACAACGCCCGATCGGTGATGCGCAAAACACGAAAAATACCGATCTGGAAAATTGTATTTAACAATTCTAAGAGACCACCGAAAGAGAGAAAAGGTAATTACAAAGTAATATTAACAAAATTAGGTAATTAAATATGCAATATTTGCCTGTGTCAAACTTTCAAATATGGATCTACTTTTCGCAAAACGGCAACCCTCTATCTTTCTAAGTACAATACCTGATGCCTAACCTTGACATCAACATTTCAATAGTAAATAAAATTGTGGACCCAAAACAAATGTGGCTAATTTTAACCTATAACAATCCCTCCGCATATTAAACTCGACGTCTTTATGCTTTTTGTACCACTTGAACAATACTTCTGGGGTAACTTTTTTACAAAGTTTTTAATAAGTTTGCGGTAATAACCTACAAGACCCAGAAATCCTTTTATCTCTTTAACAAACGGTGTAATTTAGAATAGTTTTAATTTTGTTCGGATTTTGGGTGCTTGAACTGTAGTAGTTACGGTTTCATCCAAATTGAATATCAAGGAATCGGCAGTTAATTTTGGAAAGCATTGTAAAACTGACTTGAAATTGCCGAGAAATATTTTAACATCAAATTTGTTAAACGATGATAATCTTCCTATACTATGGGGTTCTGGTTTTCTCATGCTGAGATCTTTATTTTCTGTTTATAAAAGCCCTAAACCAACCCCTTTCTGCCAATTTAGTGCGTCTCCGAGATTGTGGCATAGGCATTTCATTTTCAGCTGCAAACTTTCTCAAATCTTCGGTGTTCAAAGCATATGCCATTTTACTGAAAGTTTTCAGATAGTGAGCTTTCTCATTCTTTATTAAATATCGTGTAGTGTTTATAATTAGGTCTCGTGAGAATTTCATTTTCAGCGTTCTTTTTTTTTTGACAATGCGTCAGTGCTTGATTTGATGCAAATCACAACAGTTTGTCTTATAGATTAATGTTCTTCTAACCATTATATTAAGTGCCATTTTTATAGTTTCCTCTGATGCATGTCCAATTTTGCGGGGTTTCGTGGCATCTACAATTTAAACAACAATATTTTTACTTCGGTAAGGAGGCGGTAGTTCTAACTGTGGCGCGACTCACTTAGTACTTCTGGTGACTGTATCACTTAACACTATTTTGCTATTTTAAGAAAATTATAATTTAAATTTTGATAAAATCTACTTGGAGGTTAGGAAACAAGCTCCAGAAAAGCAAGAATAATATCAAGTGGCAGCAAAACATTTAATGATATGGACTCAATTCACTCACTACCGAACTATAGAAGTAATTCTTTACCGGAATACCAAATGGTTTGAAAAACCAAAATTTGCGGAAAAGCGGGGGTTGCTGTTTACAAATAGTTCACTTAAAAACAATAATCGGCGTGTCAGAACAGTTTTCCTAGAAATTTTATCATGAATTTTTTATCGAATTAGTGTCATAGTTTTTACTCACCGTATATACAGTATGTTTATAACTAAACAAAATTTAGATATATTTAAACTAAAGTAAAATAATCTATAGGGCGTATAAATGTATAATGAATGACATGAAATTAAAATTATTATTTTTTTGTAATACAATTTTTTCTTATTATTATTATTATTTAGGTTGATTTCCACGGCTTGATAATCGCTGTCTTATAACTTGTTTGGGTTTTGCTCCTGTAGGTTTATCGGGTGTAATTTCCAATTTTCTCTTCTTATTTTCTATAGACAAGGGAAAATTAAATACGGCATTTTCTGTTGGAGTGGAAGGTACATTAGAAGATTTTTTTTCTTGTAAATTGGTATAACCTAATTGTACTTGCGCTTGTGGTGCAATAAATCCACTATATTTTAAATATTCATACAACATTTAAAAATGTTGTCGGGATAAACATTAAACTTATTTATTTTTGTTTCGTCAATTAATCGTATAGAATTTTTAAAATTTCTTGAACACTTTGAGGTCCTGGGATTGCGTTCCCTCGAAGACCTGCGTAAGATTCACATAATGTATTATCAATTGTAATATGAGTAGGAGACCATATTATTTAACTCGCGCATCCTTCATCCAAAATTGAATGTACTAGTACATTATATTCCGTAGATAGCTGCTGTAATGACTTATCGTCATTGCTAACCTCATTTGACCCCAAAATTTGAAACATTAAAAACAAATATTTATTTTAGAAAATCATTTGCTTACCATTTGACATTTCTGACGTACATGTACATGTGGGTGTTACAGTGTTATCCGTACAATAGCTTTTGGGAGTAAGTGAACTTCGACCCACACGTGCTCTACAGGATCAACACTTTGGGTTTCAAAATCATATGTCTCCATACTTTCTGTTTCGGAAATTTTGTTTGTCGCTAAATAAAGTCTTAGTTTGGTCAATCCCGTAGATTCTAATAAAGTATCCTCCGTTGTTTCATCATCAATTATTGTTCTTTGAAAATCGAAGATGTCGAACTGAAATTCCTTTAACGGACCATTTCTAGATATTCCTACAGGAAAAAATAGTTTTTTTCTTTTATTTATTATGTATGCGTTGTTGGATCATCGTGTAGCGTTAAGCGATATTGCTTATCATCCAAACAGCATAGCCATCCGAGAAAAATTTGTCAATCTTTTTCTTTCTTGAAGGTTCGTTATATCCCTCTTGTTACTGTATCTTTTCCTTTATTAATTTTGTGTTTTAACCTTTCCAGTAAGTTATTTTTTTAGAATTGTCCGAATTACATTTTAAAGTGCAGTGTTTCACAGCTACTCTATCGTCATACTTTGGGATGAAAATGCTCAGTTCTGCATCTTCCATTGGCAACATTATTTTTGGAGTAATCTACATAGAATAACAATGGCTAAAATGTTGAAATACATTGAAACATTCGTTATACAGTAGTTAGCGGAAACTGCAGGCAACCAACTTATTCTTGCCAGTTATTTCTCTATTCATCACGGTTATAAGTTGACCGCCTGTATATAGTCCGGATTCTGGAGACGTTTATCTTTCAGTCCTAAGTACCTGTGAGACATACGGCTGAAAAATATCGTGCTCGATGTAAAATTGTCTGCTGAATCCGAATTCGGAGGGCGCATAAAAATCGGGGATTGCCTTCAACCCTTAATCCGTGTATTTACCCTCATTTCGGAATTTGCGAAAAATTGTATTTTTAAAATATAACTAGCGTTTTCTCCCACAAAACATAAGCTAAAAATCTATTCTCTTTTTTTAATTGTAGCATACAATGCACTTAATGTAACAGTGTAGTCAAAATACATCTAATATTTATACAAATTTTAGAAAAGAATATCACGTGAACCTCTACGCAGTCGGGGCATTGAAAAATGTGGCATGCGAGATTTTTTTTTATTTTGAGAAATTGACAAAAACTAGATCGTACTAATATACAAGAAAAGACCAAAATTATTTTTAGTGATTTATTCATACTGATATTTTGAGTGAAACGGAAGATATGCTTTTTTAAATTTGGCCGTCCTGTGATCGAGCGCGCTACAAATCGAAACCGACGGATGCGGGCTCTCATTTGCATTATATTTAGTTATTTGGTACTGTTTTAGTACGTACAATATTCCTGTGTTAGGTTTTACCGACTTTTTTTGTTTAAAATATGTAGGTATTAATATTGTGACGTGTTTCCACCCTTAGGAAACTACCCCTTGCAAAATCCGTGGGTTCCAAAAATTATAACAAGAGATTGTCCACTAACACACTTTATTAAATATTTACTGGATACTTCACAATACTATTGTTAATTTAAATACACTTTACTGACTAAAAATCACAATGTTTATCACTTTGTTTCTCTTTGAACTCTTAACCTCACTTTCTATACTTTCTGAACTTCTGAACTACCCGCCGAGAATGCGATCGGTCTTTTATACCTAAAAATGACAGATCTCGATTGTTCTGTGATGACGCCACCATTCTCTCGATAATTCCAGATGTCACTTTGGAATCTTCTGGTAGGTTCTTTTTCGAGTAGGTGCAAATACACTACATTCATTCAGACATTCGATCTGTTGAAGTCTGCCTACTTTTTAGTAACATAACCTTAAATTTTAAGGGTGCAACATATTACACTGTCCCCTCCTTAAGCCTGAACGTCCCGGTCAGGCAATTCAGCCTCTTTCACATACTTCGCCAGTCTATCCAAGTGTACGATCTTCATCTTGGACTTTTTGTTTCGTTGAATACGTTAGACGACATCATTAATTCGGGTAATAACAGTGTACGGTCCATCCCAAGGAGGTTGAAATTTCGGGGGTCTCCATTCCTTCCGCTGTGGGTTGTACAGCCAAACCAGATCCCCCACCTTGAATCCCCCTGTACTGGCATTCTGATCATAACGGGCCTTCAAGCGGTTACTAGTTCTGTTCATCTGCTCTCGATCATTCTTTGGCTGTTCTCGACTTCCATTCCTGTAGTTGCTCATCGAAAATGATTCTCCACGGGCAGCACAATTTTTACACTTGTGACACCAGGCCTCCACATCCTGGCGACTATTAACCCAATAGAACTGTTCCCGTGCTCTACTCAATGTCTTGTTTATGCCGAAGTGTCTGCTGGACGTTTCATTATGTGCTTCCTGGAGTACTTCTGGTACACGACACCTGGGAATCACTAGACGCATGGCAACCTGCTTCCCATCTGGGCTTTCCCATGCTCTCCTCAAAAGCCCATCTACGACCGTAAGTGAATCCCATTGTGACCATAAAGCCTTCAGCCCCACTTCTTTGTTGGAAACATCCTTCCATGCTGGACGCGTTCCCTCTTCTTTTGCTCTCAACATGGGTCCGATTTCTACATCGCGCAATTGCTCTTGCCTCAGAGTTTTCTTTGACCAACTCTCTGGGAGATCGACCTTGACAGTGTTGACTTCAACCATGTTCGACAATCTTTCCACCTGAGGGTAGCGCTTGCAATCTTCTTTATCTGGTTTTCTGGATAATGCAGGAGTCTTGACTGCCTGCGTTGTCAACAGCCTGGTTTTCTCGCATTGGTCGTTCACTTTTGACAAAATAAATTGTTCGTTCCCAATCCTTAACATTCGCTTTCCTACGTCAACAATAAATCCATACTGTTCCATAATGTCCAGTCCCAAAATGAAGTCACCCGTAATGTCAGCCACGATGACCCTGTGGTCGAACCTCAAATGCCCAATCTGCAAACCCAGGTCTACTTCTCCATGAACCGTAGCCCTGTCCCCCGTAGCTGTCCGGACGATCACTTCTTCATTTTGCCTCTTGGTAATCTTTATGCCCGATATAAATCCTGGCCGTACTATTGATGACGTAGTACCTGTGTCGATGGTAAACAAACATTTTCTTCCGTTCACATATCCATGCAATAACAGACTGCTTGCGATTCTTCGAAGCTGGGAAATCTTAATTTCTCTGGGGGCACCGCATTCCCTAGCCAGCATAACCCCCCTGGTACTGTTTTCCTGCTTCTCTTCAACATTCACAGCATTTACTCGACTCTCCGAGTTCTGCTGTCGACAGTCTCGCTTCATGTGTCCTACCTTGCCGCAGTTGTAACATTTAATACCTCCGCTCGGCTTTCCTTTATTTTGTTGTTTTTCCTGCTTTCCAAGGTCATCTAATTTATCCAATAGTTTGGTAAACATTTTCTGCATCTCAGTCAACATAGGGTTCTGGTTCATTTCTGGTTGCGATTCTTCGAGAGTCACAGCTCGCACTCTCGACCTTGGAGTATCTCTGTAGGCGGCTTCTACTTCAAGTGCACGCACCAAAGCTTCGCTACTACTTTGGTGTCTTGTCAGCCTCAGAACTCGCCTGACCTCTTCGTCCCTTATGCCATCTAAAAAGGCCCCTACGGCTAATTGTTCCTGAAATTCTCTAGGTGCACTCGGATACGCCAGGTGTGCCAGTCTCTCTATCGCAGCTTCGAATTCCTGTAAACTCTCTCCAGCCTTTTGTGTTCGTGATTTTAGCTGGGCTTGGTATACTTGGGCGAGATGTTGGTCGCCATATCTCAAGTCCAATGCAGCTTCCAAAACTTTGAAGTCCCTTTGTTTCTCCACCGGGATAGTCTGAAGTAATTCTGAGGCCTGGCCCCTTAACGCCAGAACTAATGCCATGGCCTTTTCCTCGTTATCCCAGTTGTTCGCACATGCTGCTGCCTCAAACTGCCTCTTGTACGTCGTCCAGGAACTTTGGCCGTCAAAAGAAGGAGGTTTTAGTCGCTGACCCGATGATACCACCTGCTGGCTTCCTCTATCTCTCAACTGTCGTTTAAGCCGGTCTATTTCTCCTTTGACTTCTTCTTCGAACTTGTTTACTTTCTCTTTAACTTCATTTACCTCCCCTTTGACTTCGCTTACTTCCTCCTTGATTTCACTCTTTAGTTCTTCATTGGCAGAAATGATTGCGTCCTGTTGTGTTTTTATTTGATCGCTCAGAATTTTCCTTAATTTTTCCTGGCGTTTTTCTTGTTCTTCTTTTTCTTCTTGGCGTCTTATTTCCAGATTTTCCATCATTTTCTTTAATTCGTCTCTCTCTTCTTGACGTCTTCTTTCTTGCTCTTCTTTTTCTTCTTGACGTCGCTTTTCTTGTTTTTCCTTCTCCTCTTGACGTCGTCTTTCTTCCTCTTGACGTCTTCCTTCTTCATCCTCTTTTTCTTTCTGACGTCTTGTTTCTTCATCCTCTTTCTCTTTCTGACGTCTTCTTTCTTCATCCTCTTTTTCTTTCTGACGTCTTATTTCTTCATCCTCTTTTTCTTTCTGACGTCTTATTTCCTGATCTTCCATCATTTTCTTTAATTCGTCCCTTTCTTCTTGACGTCTTCTTTCTTCCTCTTGACGTTTTTTCTCCTGTTCTACTTTGTCTTTCTGCCGTTGCTGCGCCATCATTTTTTGGAATTGTTCGAATAAGTCCTGTATTTGTTTATCGGATGCCATACTTCTTGTTGTTACGGGCATACGACGAAATTAAAATAAAATAAATTTAACTGTCACGTCAATATCGGTAATGGAACTTTTCAGACAAATCTCGAAATAGCACGAAAAAGTCTTATCCAGAGCTTTTGTCACTATCCAGTTCAGAGAATTTAATAATCTCCACTAATGTCCAAATAGAAAAGTTCTAGTAATTTCCACGCACTAACACAAAAAATGAGTCTTTTTCAGTGTCTCTACCACTACTCAGTTTAAAGGATTTAATTATTACACTAGTGTCCTAATAAAATGTTCTACAACGTCTCAAAAATGCACTTAACACTATTTCTCTGTCCGAAAATAACCCTCGAACAATGTCCAGTAAATTAGTCCTGTGTTAGCACTAAACCTCGAGAATACTTCTCGAACACTCCAGCACAACTTCAGAGCTCCTCTTGTCATAAAATTCCGCTTTCTGACACCAATTTGTGACGTGTTTCCACCCTTAGGAAACTACCCCTTGCAAAATCCGTGGGTTCCAAAAATTATAACAAGAGATTGTCCACTAACACACTTTATTAAATATTTACTGGATACTTCACAATACTATTGTTAATTTAAATACACTTTACTGACTAAAAATCACAATGTTTATCACTTTGTTTCTCTTTGAACTCTTAACCTCACTTTCTATACTTTCTGAACTTCTGAACTACCCGCCGAGAATGCGATCGGTCTTTTATACCTAAAAATGACAGATCTCGATTGTTCTGTGATGACGCCACCATTCTCTCGATAATTCCAGATGTCACTTTGGAATCTTCTGGTAGGTTCTTTTTCGAGTAGGTGCAAATACACTACATTCATTCAGACATTCGATCTGTTGAAGTCTGCCTACTTTTTAGTAACATAACCTTAAATTTTAAGGGGTGCAACATATTACAATATAGTTGTTTAAAATGCCTTATGTTTAATTTTCATCATAACTTTAGAAACACTTAAATTATTATGTATGCAGGTATTTAACCTGTATAAATGATATAATATGATAGATACGAATGTATTTATATCAGCTTAGCAAAATACATAACAATTAACAATTAGAAATTACTACAATTAGAATCAGCTTATATCTTGCGAAGATTCATAACCGTAAGGAAGCCCATATAGTTATATTCTCTATAATAAAATTTTGTGTTTTGGAAGAGCAGCAATAGTGGCAAGTAACAGATATTTTGTTGTCATTATTTTTGTACAGCTTAATGAAAGTAAAGTTGTGGCTTTAAAAGTTTGATTCGTATTTGTTCTGCAATAAAATAATTGAAGACGCAGCAATAGGCACTCATACCTCTCCTCCTTACAGTGTAACAACCCCCCCCCCCTTACCCCGTCGTGGTTTTCAATCTTCTCCTTGGGGTGGGAGGCGTATTGTTTTTATTATTTTTTTATAGTAAGGGCGGTAACGCCGCTGCCACCAGGCCAAGGTAGTTTCCCTTCCGCCCGACCTCAGAAGTACTAAGTAAGGGCCCACTGGAACGCCCTGAAAGAACACCACCCCTCGCAGGCTGCTGAGTTCGGCCGCGGCTTACAAGCGCGGACTTGGGGAGGTTTATCGGTTTATCAAATTTACCCTGAATATTTTGACTCCACTGGGGGATGTTTGAAAAATAAGACACTGTTTCCCGAGTAAAACTAAATCTATATTTGTAAACAGCTTATTACATGCCACTATTCAACCCCCTTAATTTAACGTGCAATTTTTTCTTTATCTTGCCTTCTAATTTAACTCGGAGGAAACGACGCTCGCTCTCGAAGTTACGAGGGAGAGTCGCCACCCCTGAATGCTAATAAGCATAATACACCAAATTCTTGCAATAACAATTGAACGCCCTCCTTAAACTAGGTTAAAATTATTAGCAAAAGTAAGTGGCTCCTGTTATGGTAACCGGGAACACAAAACCAGGTCAAACCTAATGCACCCCCTTTTTGGAAGCCTCGCTCATAAGGTAGCTATAAACAAAACAACTCGCCAGACTCCCTCGGAAATAGACTAATCCTGCAAATTTCTAGTTACATGCCCTAGATGAACCTACACACGTTTTCTTTATGTCTTAGCTCACCCCCGATTTCCTTTCGGCTTTCGTTTTATTAAACACTGTTCAACACTCTCGTGTCCGCGGCCTTTCCCGTGGCCCTCAAAAGAAACAAATAAAATATTCCCTTAAATTAACTTGATAGCCCTCTTAGAAACGCGTCGTCACCGTGCGACGCTCGGCGTCCTTTTTCTAATGCCCCAAAACTATTTTTTTTTTACCGTCCCCGTCTTAGCGGACCCTCTTTGGCCACTTCTCCCGCTGAACTGCCCAATTCCCTTTCCCCTCTTTTCAAAATTCAATTCGCGCTCACCCGTTAAAAGTTCTTTGTTTCGGTTCTCCCAATTGCCTCTGCCTTCCCATGGTTAAAAATGTCAAGTCGACCCGAAAATACAATGTAGCTGAAAACCTCATCTGTAAGCTACGATAAGGGGTAATCTTCAGATAACTCGTTTCCGTTACCGAGGACTAAACATTACGCTCCAAGATTGCTTATATAGGGTGGCTCTCGCAAATTATCAACCTGAAATAATTAATATTTTTCGCCACTTACTTTTGGTTTCCTATACTAACATTATTACTAAAACGATATTATTAGATCTAGTGAGATACGGAGGGGAGGGGGGGGTATGGCTACAACAGCGACCCTTTTTATGGGTGTAATAACACAACCCACACATTTGGGAAGGGAAAAAAGACAGAATTTAAGAAGGCAATTGAAAATTGAGAAACACTCAATCCTCTTGCAAAATATATAAATGACGTGGACGATTGCAGCGTCATGGAATTTATAAACACTGGCTTCATATTCTTTAAATGCCTGTATGGTCACTCACATTTCCACGTAAGCCTTAAAGAACTAAGGGCACACTTATTTTTAAACTGCAATAGCGATATAGAGTTTTACCACCTACTGAAGACGCATTTTATGAACCTACCAAGATATGTGCCTGTATACACTTCTTATTTGGAAAAAACAGGTAACGTGTCCAAAACTTCCAGATGTTCTTTAGTATGATTAAACCTTGACAAAAGGTGCACTGAATCTGATAGCTACCATGTGTAAGAAGAAATCAAAGCCAATCATTTCTAAGTAGTCGTTTGCAAGTGTAAGAATAATATTTGTAACAATAGGTGTTTCTGCAAGAGAACTGGAGAACTGGGCTTGCATTATTATTATGTTTCGGTAAATGTACTGATGAAAACTTATAATTATAATAATTTCTAATTATTAATTATAATGTATTTCGCTTAGCTGATATAAATAGAAACCACTGCCTAATATAAGGAATCACTACTTCCACATCCAGATTTTCTATACAAGACTACCAAATTTCAAGTCAATATATAAACCGTTCCACTAAACAATACATTATTACTTTAATAGAACCTCAATATTACAAGGTTACACGTAATGTTATGTAAAACAGATAATGGACGGTGTCCTAATGTTACTACAAAGTAATTTGTCATACTATTAAATGTTACTCTGTTACATTGTTAAAAAGGTAACATTGTGAAAATATTACTTAATGTTCATAACACATTGACGTAATAATTTATCAATATAACTTGTCACATTACATACTTATTAAACGTGTAACATTACATACTTATTTATATCTCACCATGAATATCATTGCTGCAATGTATGCTTAATATTGGAATACTAGTAAGACAATGTAGTATCAAGATAAATGTAAATATTAAGGCAATATTAATTTAGTTCTGAATTAATATTGTCCCAAAGTAACAACCTTGGTTGAATACCATAGTTGTCCCAGTGCCAGTTAGTATTAGAGGATTACGGACAGATATATTGTGTCAAATAATGTGTTTCTACTCATAGGAAATTGTAAGATGTACTGTACTAATTTATGAGTGGAGGATATATTATTCGACAGGCATCTGTCCATAATCCTTCAGCACTAACTTGCATCAGTTGAGGCATCTATAGTATTTAATAAACAATCACCTAAACCTAAAATAAAAAGAACATTTAATCAAAAATATATTTTGTTAAAAATATACATAAAAATATACAATGTATAAAAATAAATAAAAATAAAAATGCAAATTCTCAACAAAAAAAACTAGTGTTATAAAAAAAATTCATATTATTCATTGCCTCTCTCGCTGTTTTCTTTGTTTGGCGAAACGCAGCCATTCAGCTACCACATCTTCGAATTGTTTTGCTGTGGTGGCTGCGAAGGTAATTTTGACAGCCTCTGTTAAAAAGTGAAATATATTAATATCTGATGGAGAATACAGTATAGAAGTAGAACTGACATAACATAGTTAATGATTATCTTTATTTTATCTGTTTATTGTCACTGATGTATTGGATAATATTCATTCATTCATAAAACGAATAGATAGACTTACTATAAAATACATATAATTTTCTAATCGACACCTTTGTCTAAGAAACATATAGCAAAAGGAGAGCTATATATAGTGTAACACCCTAAATGTTACAATCATTAATTTTATTTATTTAGAGTGAAAATATTTAGACTACCGTAGATATTCGTGAGTAGAACTGGTTGCATAACCATCAGTGTTGAAGCATTTAATATTTAATCAATTTAGTTTGATAAACTAACAAGGTTTATACATAATAAACTAACTTAAAGTCCAATTTAATAACTTTTATTAATAAAGAAAAGATAAATTAAACGCACATCAGTAGAAAAATTGATCAAATTAAATAAGTGAATAAGGCAACCTAGAAAATTTTTTCAACATTTCTTCTTCGTCTCGAATAATTAATTTGGCTAAACAAAAGACATTATAACTATTTATTTACTATTAAATTCGGAGATTTGAAAGTGGTCGTTGTCATTGTCTGATTGGTCGGTTTCCTGAGAGAAAATCACGTGGGTACACGAAGCTGTTTTAACTTCCCTTTTCCAACTTAAAGAGGAAGGAGGCAACATGTGTCTGTGTTAATTACACAATTATTTTATTACTAATAAGCTATGCTTATTTTAAGAAACTGAATCGCACCCCCTAGGTTCCTTGAGGTAAGTTACCTTCAATTTAAATAGTTTCGTTTCTTTTTTAAGATTTTTCTGAGGGTTATTTCGTATCCTTAGGGTTGCAGGTTTCCCTCTCACAAGAGGCCAAGTCTTTTGATTCTTACACAAAATGATGGAGAATATATATTAATCGTTTGAAATGTCTGTGAATATGGATATGGGTGAATAACGAGGAGGCCTAAGTAAGAAGTTTCAAATTTCATTATTTTCGAACTGCGCTGATGGTAGAGGCACTATTTTTCCCTTGTTGATTCTTCAAAAAAAAAAATGTTACGGTCTTATAGAGATGGATAATCAGGAAATTTTCAAATTGAGGTAGGAGAGATCTAGTATATTTGTTTCCCTGTTGATGACGTCCAGACTAGATTACGTGGCCGTCCTTTCAAGATACACACTTAAGTAAATTATCATAATCTTTTAGAATTTTAAACACCAGGTATAATATAATTTGTAATGTTCGTTAAATTGAAATTTAGTATACGATATTCACCAATTAATTAAATCCCTTATCTAAAGTTTAAGGAATGGTACCATTTCACTTTTATTAAATTTCATTGTCATCACATATTTAAATAGCAATAGACTTAATGCTAAGTTAAAGTGAATTACCTACAATTGAAACTATCTTGAAAAGAGGTATTATTTTTAGTGATTTGATATAAAATTATATTTGGTTTATATACCATAATGGTACTGATCAAGTGAACTTTTCATATTTTAATTTAGATTGACCTGATTCAATATATCGTGTGTATCAATGCTTTTGAGGTTTAACCTCCCAGTAAAGTTGTCAACTTGTATAAATGTGTTTTATTCTCTTCTACGATAACATTTCAGCAGATGACATAAAGGTGAGCAGATTTTAGTATGTAACGATCATAGTAAGTATTGTTTTCCACAGCTTTTACAATACTCTTAGATTACTCTGAGTATATCTCTATATTTCAAGCTAAGGTGGCGCCCTGAAGAACATTCGATTTCAGTATATTTATGTAAGCACTCAAAATAAAAAAAATTAAATAAAAGAGATGTATTATTCGTTACCAACCGTTACAACTAATTCAAATTCGAACCACGACTTTTGCTTCCCATAACCCAGAGTTGCCGTTCGCAAACCAGTGTGTGCCCTTTTGTTAAAAATCAAATAGGTGCCACAATACATTTGGTGAGGGCTGGGATTGAGAAGGTGGTATTCTCTCACTTTAACTGTCTGTTTCTTACCCAAGAGTGCCCGACTAATGTTTTCCCGTCCGGAAAACTATTTTTTAAAAACAATTAGAAATTTTCACAAACAAAGAACAAATACAAAAAGTAGCACTTTATTAAGACGATGCGTACAATATAAAGTAAAGTGACAAAAAGCCTGAATAAACATCTTCCGAGAGAATAAGTAACTTTAGCTTATCTCTTGTTGTGACGTTGGGATGCTGATTTCAGCTGGAAGTCGATGGGTACTGGCATATGTCGGTTTCTACTCGTAGCGCGCTCAATCGCAGTTCGGTCAAATTTAAAAAAATCATATCTTCCGTTTCACTCAAAATATCAGTATGAATCAATCACTAGAAATAATTTTGGTATTTTCTTATAATTTTGTACGATCTAGTTTTTGTCAATTTCCCAAAATAAAAAAAAAAAACTCGCAGGTTACATTTTTCAATGCGCCGCCGGCTGCGTAGAGGTTCACGACATATTTTTTTCTAACATTTCTATAAGTATTGGATGTGTTTTGACTACACTATTGCGTTAAATGTACTGTGAGCTACAATATGAAAAACAGAATAGATTTTTAGCTTATTTTTATGGGAGAAAACCGCCCGTTATATTTTAAAAGTTCAATTTTTCACAATTTCTGAAATAATGGTAAATTCGCGGATTAAGCCAATCCCTGATTTTTATGCGCCTTCCGGTTTCAGATTCAGCAGACAATTTTACATCGAGTACGACACTTTTCAGCCGTATGTCTGACAGGTACTTAGGCTTCAAAAACAAAGCCTTAAATTGGAGCTGAGATTCCCGACTAATAGCCCACAGAAATTAGCATTTCACCTAGACAAAATTAGTAAAAATCTGAATTTTTGCACAGACGTTGTTTGAGGTGTCCCAAACATCCCAACATAGCTACCCATGATATTGAAGGTCAAAGTTTTTTGCAAATATCGCGTCCTATGCATCGGATGCTCATGAGATCAATGTGAAAGTTGTAGAGAATTAAATTATCTAAAAGTTGTCTTTTTTATTTTTTACAGACAGTTGGTTTTGAATATAATTGGCATCCATTACTTTGACTTTTAATCGACAGTTGTCACTTCAACAATTAATTAATTTGATATTTGTCACTTTGATATTTAACTGACAACTGTCACTTCAACAATCAATTTTTATATGTCACTTTGATGTTCAGTTGACGCAGTGTTTGTCGCTTTGAATTGAATTAACGCGATGCAAAGCAATTATTTAGGTTCGTGACGCCTCCACGACAAATACTGTGGCCAGGGTGTATTAAATAGGTGGTCCGATACGGCACTTTCCTATGATAATAATGGCTTTATGTGCATGCTTTCTATTTAATTTAGTAGATGGCGCGACCTTTAGGGTACTACAAAATCCTGTATAGAGATAGATGAATTTGCTTTGCTGCATATAGTACTGCATATATTCTTTCAATATTTTTAATTTAGCTACTTAATGTCAGATGTCACTGAACTCTTGTTTCACTAAACACAAACGAAAGGCCGGGAATGCATGCAACACTGTATGCAGCAAAGCAAATTCATCTATCTATATACAGGATTTTATAGTACGCTAAAGGTCGCGGCATCTACTAAATTAAATAGAAAGCATGCACTTATGAAGCCATTCAACGGGTCCTTGTCGCGTGCGCCGACGTCACAGATTCTGAGACCTTAGGAAAACAAACAGCTGCCATCGAGTGACGTGCCGATTGAACGTGTTGTCTTAAAGTATGTTTTGCGGTTTTTGCGATATTTTGAAACTTAATTTTGGATTATTTAACATCCACAACTATCCTTAATTATTTCGTGTGGTGAATTTTGTTCGTTAATATGGAGATAAGTTTATATTTTACAAAATCGTCTCATAATGTAGAGGTTAGGTACATGGAAAAAGTTGGTGTCATCGAATTAAATCTTTTATATTTTGAGAAATGATGACTTCAGTACAAATATTGGTGTATTTCATAAGATTTCGCATAGGGATATTATGAATTACTTGGTTTTTGTGAGTAATGCATAGACAAAAGGATAAGTTCAAGGCATTCAAAAATATTCAAGCTATTTATGGTTGGGTGAAAGAAGTACTCTCCAAGAAATTTAGAGCGGATAAAAGCTTTTTGCAAAGGTAAGAATTAGTTGTCGATGATCAACCATTTTTTTTTTCAATATATGCTTACCTAATTAAATGTTGCTTAATGAGTAATTGCTAACATACAAATTCATTTTTCAGGTTATGAACTCTTAACTTACCATTTTCAACAAAAGCCATCGACTACTTGGACTATTACTGATCCAGATGATCCTTCAGTACTCATTGTGACTGTGTTACTAGTCTAGACAAAATTTGTTCACTACCCAGTCTTTCCGTTCAATTTTTAGCATCAGTAAACGGTGGCTATTATGAATTTTATGAAAAATACCATATAAATTAAAAATGAAGGACTGAAGTACTGTGAACTACTTGAAATATGTAAACAGAATTTCTTCCAATGTACGTATGATATACCTATAGATTGAACTATACAAACCATTGTAATTTGTGCGAGAACTTTTTCTCATCGTGTCTTATTGTTATATAATATGTCAACATGTATTTTATTATTTCATGTAGGCAGGTGAATTGTTAAGTATTTATTGTATTTTATTAAACACGTATATTCACGTTTTTATTTATCACTCGTATTATTGTTGTTAGCAGTGAATTGAAATAGCCGATTATGTTGAACTTATATATACATGCATCTTTGCATCTAACTGAAAGTAAAACAAAATATACTTACTAAAAATCAAATTCTTTATTATCCAAGGTTCCATATGTTCTATTAGTACTCGTAAGAAGAATCAACAAGAAACTTAACAGGAGATTCAAAGAAAGATCTATATTGCAATAAAAAAATAAATGATTATATTATACACTTATAGGTACGAAGTAAGTAGTAACATTGTAATTACATAATTCAAAGAACATTTATAGCTACAATTTGACAGTTTCAATGCCCATTTGGACTTTATTTATGTGTGCACTCACTTCAGATCACTTTGTCTTAGTTTCATAGTTTTTGAATGTTAAAAATCCAACACTGGGTTTTTGAACACTACACAATATATAATTTAAAAGGACGTTTAGTTGCCAGATCAATCAATGACAGCAATACTTGGAATTTCCTTAACTTATGCAGTTCATCAGATATTTTAATGTAGCCTGTGCATTTTCCTCTTGAGGTGTACAACAATTTCTGCTATTACACTTCTTTCTCCCTCAGCATTAGTTCTACCTTCACTCAACTAAAATTTAAACACAAGAACTGATTATTAAAAATGCTGACAAATCAATATAAAGTGTTAGGTATTTTTTTACCATGAATTGTTTCTTGTTTGGTTTAGCAGTAGTTATTATCACAAGCACTTTTAGTTTCACATTTGAGTTTTAAGTTATATCCCATAATAACAGAGAACACCTAACTGGATGGATCGTCGTGGTCTTGAATTATGGCTGTCTTTCCTACAACATAAATCCACAATAAAAATCAAATTTTTAAATTAATAAGCAACAACTTACCATTAATAGAATGCTTGGAATGCCACAGTAAAATAATTCCTTTTAATTGCTTGGAATCTTTTAATCCTAACCTCTTCTGGCTGTAAATCGACGTTATTTTATAAAAACTGTTGTTGTCTCGGTATTGCCACACTTCCACAACTAATAATACAACAAAAACTTGCCATTTTGTACGATATAATGTCCATAAAAACTGTAATATTATGAAAAATTCAATCATAGGTTCAGTCAGTCGTCATTTGACAGCAATGACAGCGGTTTGTTTTCCTAAGGTCTCAGCTCTGTGACGTCACGCGCACACGACCTATACACCCTGACTGTGGCTTAACGCAGAAACCACACTAGCACATGATAGAGGCAGTCTTGTACGCACTATCTAGCTAGTGTCACTTCTGCCATGTCACCATAATATTTGAGGTTGAGGAGTCAAGAATCTATTCAGTTTCTCTCCGAGATAAAAATGAATAAATGAGCTCCTGCGGCTCTTTATATAATAAACGGTTGCTAGATCCATAACATTTTCTTAACTACCCAATTACCATAGATATGGGGAAAAGTTTCTTCGTAACGATATATTGTTTTATTTTAGAATTTCTGTGATATTTTCCTGAAGATTATTTCAATGTATTCCTGAAGAGTATAGAATCGTTCGGTTTTGTTAAGTACTCCTCTGAATAGACCGAAGTCATGGTTGCATAGCATAAAGGAATGCCCTCTCATAGGAAAATAGATTTTTCTTTGAATCTCTTGTGTTCTACCAAGCTCCTTAGAAAGCGAACTATTGTGTTATTTGTATTTTGTCCACAACAATTATCACAGAAAATGAAAAGATTTTTAATTTTTTTTCCACTTCGTGATCAATAAAATTAATTTAGAATAGAACATACATCATTTGATCCTTTTCCGGCTTCGCCTTCGCCTTCGTGGTATACGTAAAACATCATACGTTTGGATTTTAAATTATATCTTCCAAATGTGCATACTATAAGTTGACTAAGTAATAGAGGTTCTATACGGGACTTTGAGGTAATGAAATATAAGCTATGTAGTCTATACAAATCGCAAGAGTGTCTTAATTTTTTTCACATAGTTTTTTTTATAGAATCTAAATGTGTATAAAATTTTTTAGCACGTCCCTTATATACAAGAAGTTCAGTAGTTGGTATTCTCATTTAATGTTACGCTTTTACGTTTTTAATTTTACCATTAATTTTACAGAGTGAGAGGGAAATATGCGTTTATTTTTTATTTATTATAAATATTTAAAAAATCAAACAGTATAATCTTTAAAACTATTTTACATACTTGCTATTGTTCTAAGGAATAGAACTATATATATATTTCTTATTGTAAGTTTCTGTTGCTCTTGATATTGTAGTTTGTTAATGAAAATAGTTCCTAATTTCATTATTAGAGTACGGCATTTAACTACATACAAAATTGATGATAAAAACTGTATATGATTGTATTCCTTAAAGCAATGGGAAACTGCAAGTAACTCCAGAAAAATTTGTTTGAAATTTCATTGCCTGGGTGTTTCTGCTTAAACATTTCGTACATTAGTTTTACTGACAGTCTGCGATTTAAGTAACGAATTTCTCGGTTTGTAGAATGTGAAATTTTAAAGGGATAATACATTCTTTTATAGCATTGCCGCTAACACTTTTACCACACATACGGAAAAAAAATATCTTATAACAAGACAAATATACTTAATCCAAGACAATCCAATCCTTATAAATACGCAAGACAATATTTCTTTTATTTGAGATTTTTATTTCTTTTGATTGATAACTAAATACAACACAATATTATCTAGAAATAAAATAAAAATAAATGTTTCAGTTAAGTAGCTACATTTATTTATTGTGAAATATACCATGTTTGTTCTAAAATGAAAAAAATGCTTTAATGAATAAAATATTTCTCTCGTTTAAGACATCCATTTTTTAAATTCAACCTTTTATTCTACTTAAAATAAATATAAAAATTCTACATTTAAGAATAATTATTTTATTAATTATAATGCAATATAGTCTTGATTTAAAAATAATCATTTACTTGGTCTGAATTATAAGATATTCATTTTAAAACTATTGAAATGCTGAAAACAAAGACATGCCTATTTCTTTGTAAGATACATATTACTTAAGTCTAAATATTTCATTTACTTAAAAGGAATAAAAATATTTAGATGTAAGCAAAAATATTTATTAAATATAAACACAATTTTGTCTCCATATAAGAATGTGTATCCACTTATTCTGAACTATGGGATTTTCATTTTAAGATGAATGAAATGTTTAAACTAATAAAATATTTCTCTGCTTAAGATATATAGTTTCAATTCAAAAATTGTATTCATTTAATCAGAATAAAAATTTCTCGATTCAAAACATTCTCTTACTTGCTCTGAAATATGCAATGCTTCTTTTGAGATTAATAATATTTTAATTTGAGATAAGATTTCGATTACTTTGATCAATTTAGTTTCTTTAGACAAAGAATATAAAAGCTGTCAGTTTTTTATCACACAGTAAAAATTCTGCTTTTCTCCGAAACTTTTTCAGAAAAATTAATTCAAAATTCTCGAAATGAAAACAAGAAAATACTTCAATGAGAATTAGTTGGTCAAAATCCCACTTCGATTAATAAGTTAGGTTTATCAAACTTTGTATTTTTTTGTGGATATAAAGTATTTTCCCTGTTATTGTTTCGAAAACTTTGATATTATTTTTCTTAAAAAGTTTCAAAGACAATTATGCAGAATTTTCGCTGTGTAATAAAAAAAGTAACTGCTTTTCAAAAAAATTTGGGTTAAAAAAATGGTTTATGAAAAAAACACGTGTTTGAAAAATATATATTTATTATATAAACTATGTATGAATTACAAAAAACAGTAAAGACACAACTATGAACTAAGGTATAGGTATACAGGGTATCCACGGCTGGACCTTAACTATACTCGTAAACTTTTTTATTTTTGGGTTTTTGATAAAAACCTCTGCTTATTCTAAAAAGTCTGCAGCTATTTTCAGAATTACGATTTACTATACAGTGTGTTCGGAAATGAAAAAAATATAAAATTTTACCAATAATAAAGTATTTTTCTTTTAATGAACATAATCAGATCTTATGAAGAAAGTTGTTAACAATGCCAAGTGCACTCCCAATACAAAATTTTACCCGCATAGTCAATAATTGACATTTTTATTGTTTAAAATGTCATTATTAAATAAATTTGTTAAATTTGTAAGTTATTGTCTATGTTGATTAAACTTTGTATTCGGACTGCACTTAGCATTATTAACAACTTTCTTTATAAGATTTGACTACATTCGTTAAGAGAAAGGTACTTTACTTTTGGTAATTTTATATTTTCTTTATTTCCGAAGACCCTATATAGTAAATCTTAATCATCTTGAGAATGGCTAATAACTTTTTAGAATAAGCGGAAATATTTATGCAGATTTCCTTTTTATCAAAAAACCAAAAATAAAATAGTTTACAAATGTAATTAAGTCCATCCCTGAACACACTGTATATATACATAAATAACTCCTAAACTTGTACTTAGATAAAAAATAAATGAGGTTTTAATCTATACATCATAAAAATACATTTATTCTTAGATATTACATAAAAATAAACTAAAAATACATTAAAACAAGCTTAATATTTTCCCAGTGTTTTGTAATTCCATCCCAAGGTTTATTCCTTGTTTGCAAAAAAGTTAGAGAGTTTGTTATCTCTTCATCTGTAACAATGAATCAATATTAATGCAATATCTAAATATACTTCGTCTTTTGATATTAAGAAAATTGTTCAATTACCATTGATATCCAAAAATAAAGTAATAAGTAATATTTATAAAATGTATAAGAAATGATTTTGCATCCTACGCATGAATAACACAGCTCTACAAAAAAGGTCTTGTCTCAAGGTTCACATCTTACTTCTCTGAAGGATTTTGACACGTTGAAGCCAATTTTGGACAAAAAAAATGTTTCTATCGTGTCAGTATTTTAGGGGATAAAAGGGGTGGTAGAGGCAAACTGACACGATAAAAAAAAATTTGTCCAAAATTAGCTTCTACTTATAATAGCGCATGCATCGCAATTATATGAAATTTTCTCTATGTGTCTAAGTTAGGCCACCATAAATATCGTCTCGCTTCTGATTTCATCCTAACTATTCCTGCATGTGTGGAGTGTAGATATGTAAATATTTTTGGATGTAGAACCGGAGGTATAATCGTACGAACTCCCTATAGGATACAATTATTTGAAATTGATAAAGCATTTTTCCGCTGAAAATATGGTTTTAGTTTTGAATCTTCGCAACGTTTCGGCCAACCGTTTATTATGAAATGTTTTACTTGAATTAAAATTGGATCTTTGTCTGTTTCTTTCCCAACATCCTCCGCCTTTACTGGCCTTTCGCCTTGAATTTCTTCTTCGATTTTAGAAATTACGTAATCAAACGTGTAATCTTTCTGGACAAACTGCAAATCTGGTCCTGCTGGCAGTCTGGAGAGTCCGTCAGCCTGCCAAAATTAGAGTAGACACATATTCTATTTTATCCCATTAAAAGAATAGCCCATCGCTGTAATCGATTAGCTGTGGTGGTAGGTATGCCTTTTTTAAACCCAATATGGAAAGCAATGGTTTGTGATCAGTTAGTAGAATAAAATTACGTCCCCAAACGTATTGGTGAAATTTTTTGACCCCGTATATTATACTCCAAACTGGTTTATTGACAATAGTTGCGCAACTCCCTGTATCTAATTCTAGTTTTACTGGATTCCCATTGATAAGTACTAGAACCATTATAGCATCTGAGTATAATTTATTTACTTGATTTACATTAAAAATATCAAAGAAATCTGATAAATTTTCTTCCGGATCCTCTTTTAACGTATTTGTTCTATTAGAAACACTAGTTGAAGCAATTTTGTTTACATTTCTCCTCGTGGTATTCATTGAAAATTTATTTTTTCTACAAACTTTAGCGATGTGACCTTTAGTAGAGCGTGAACGACAAACAACATCTTTAAAACGGCATTCTGTTCGTAAATGCATGCCTCCGCATCCATGGCATGGATTTTTTGAACGCCCTGTAGAGGTTGAGGGACCAGAATAACTTGTATGTGAAATAGCATCATTTCTATAGCTGCTAGAAATTTATTTTCACCTTTCGGGTACTGTTTGACCTTTCTATTTATTTTATTTGTAGAATTATAAGTTGAATTATTATTATCACGTAATAAAGATTCAAAAGTTCTAGCCTTTTCTAAGGTGTCTTCAAATTCTATTAAATCCTTTTGTAAAAGCTATTTACGAATTGAATCATTATATATTCCCGATAAAAATGCTGTTATCAAAGCGTCTTCGTAAAAATCTGTCGGGAAATAACAATTCTCTGTTAAATCTTTCAACATATTAGCAAAATCGTTCAAAGACTGACCTACTGCTTGTTTTTGACTGAAAAAATTATAACGTTCTGTAGACTTAAACGTTACTACTTTATAATGACATTTTAATTTTCGTATTAATTCTGCATACGTACACTCACTTGGAGATTTAGGTCTACACATTGACACTATTGCATGAAATGGACGTGAAATAAGCTCGTTTAATATTTGGATCATTTATACTGTTTAGCGCTAGAAAATTATCAAATTTTATTTGTCAAATATCGAAGCTATATTCGTCCGGATCAAATGTTGGTGGGCGATTTATTTTCTCGCTCATTTTGTTGAGGTTTTAATGTCCCGTGCGTAAATTATAAGAAATGAATGTTTACTTCCTTGAAGGTAACCAATGTATGTTTATCGTGGTCGCACTTAGCAAATGTAAATCACTGCGTCCTTTATAGTTTTTCTTCACTTTGTTTCGTCCACTAGCGAGGTATGGTCACGTCGTACAATATCGATCTCACTCGCGTACATAGGTTGCACAATATCCCGCCTCGTCGCCAGACTGTTATGTTTTGAAACATGAAGTAGAGAGAAATAGTTTTGATACTTACAGCTAAACTCGTTCCAGAAAATGTCCAATGGTCCTGGGTTAATAATAGTTTCTAGATTTTTAACATCCACACATTTGTTTACACAACACTAAGTAATTATAGTAAGATAATAATTATCCACTTAATTTAGAAGTAATTAGAAGTTTTAACACATAAAGAAGTTTGAATTGTTTATAACGGAATTTGTATTGCACGTGTTCACTACTCGTATGAGTTCGTACTATCCTTTTTGACTCCCACACATACACGTTTATTTTAGTGGGGGTTGATGCGCAGTTCAATTAAATATTAATCGAATATGTAATACAAATTTTTCATTAAGATACAAGTTTATAACCAAGAGAAACGCGACAGAATATCTGTTGTAATGGTGTTTTCTCCATTTGGGTAGCAGGTTTGGAGATTTTCCCAGGGTTCATCATTTATACCACAAATTAGAAACCAAATCCAAATAAAATCATTTATTAACAAATAACGTAGTTTCCAAAATATGTACAAACATCAGGTGTCGTATCTTTTGCGACTTTATATTATATAATCAAATACAAATAAGAAAGAGAGAAACGGAGTGAGTGTAATGTGTATCTCTTTTATAACGTCGTGTATGCAGGTTCGAATCGACGTTGGACGGCTAGACGGACACAAACGGGAATAATCCTCTATTTATAAAATAGCGGGTATCTGGTAAGCGTCCGCGACGTCGTATGAGAAGTTAAATTTATTTCGTTCCCCTAGCTCAGCTCGCTAAAGTATGAAAGTCAATTAAACTCTGATTTGTGAATGATTCCGGCTGGCTTTTATACAAAAGTTCTGGCTCCCACTTAATAAAATTATCCCCATACTCGGTATTTCAATCACGCGCAGTTACATTATTAAATGACAGGAGATTAAACAAGAAAGGATGTATAGTCCGTTACGCGAAATGTTGACCGTAATGAATGTATAGTCTATTACGAGATATATGGCGTATACTTCATTGCACTCCCCCCCCCTTTCTTTACAAATAAAAAAAACTTCTGGAATCCATCGTTTGACTTTGGACCAAGTGTAGGGTCAACAGGAATGATCCTTGCAGAATTTGTGGTGTGCCATTGTCAGTCTGGTATAATACAGGTGTCGGCGTAGCTGGTAGAAAAAGATCTTAACAAAAAGAAAATAGTTTAGGTACGTTCCAAGTTAAAATTTCAGATAGATAGTGAATAGAGTTTATACAAAACAAAATAATAAAACCTATCCTTATCTTTAATGAATTTACAACTGAAAAAAACTTCGATAAAACTTATCACTTTGAGAAAGAAAAAAAAAAATAAAAAACTGAAATTTCTATCGATTAAAATTATTTACAGGTGAAAAAAAAACCTATGCTGTTCAGACAAACGAAATACTTAATATAAAATTAAACAATTAATTTGTTTTTCCCGGGAGGCGGGTTATTCCTGACACTGGAGGTCCGCACACTCTGGATGTGGTGCCGTCAGGGTTTCTTACTCGGAACTTCTTTTTCGGATTTCTGTTGGTTGGTGCCTTGAATGTTGCCGTTGGAAACGTTGGGACGACTGGGCACGGGAAGCATTTGCCAGGAAGCTGTGGCGTTACTGGCACTGTATCGTCCTCTTGCAAAAAGAATGCTGCAAGGCACGGGATGTTTCTGCCGGGGGTCGGTGGCTTCTCGGGGCTTGGTGTATCTCCAAACAAGCGTTTCATCTTTTTACGCAGAGCTTGCGAAGGGGAAATTGTTGTCGGAGGTGGTGTTGTCGGTACACGTTCTGGGGTTGCAGGCAGAGGCGAAATTATCTCAGGAAGGTGAACCTTTCTTCTTATGCAATTTAATTTTGCTTTCGGTGGTGTTCTCTCTTCATCTTCCGTCTTTAATCTGTAGGATCTAGCGAGTTCTGTCGGGCTATAGTAAATGTATAGGTTTGAATAATTTTCGTCCGTAATTCTAACCATCGGTGTCGATAATTCGGAGGTAGCTGACGGTGAATACATCTTGCTATTGTGAAGTGCTGCACACAACTGGCCAAAGATTATTTGTTGCTGGTATTTTATAGGGCAGGTTATCATATCCCTTCCTGGGTAAGTCAGGCATGCGCCTTTTTTAAATCTTTAACGTGGACACGTTGTGTTTTCCTGCCGGTAGGGGACCTAATTTCGACTACTACTGGGGATATAGTCCGTTCCACGATATATGGTCCTGAGAATTTTGGGGCAAGTTTCGCATTGAAACTTCGAATTGCTGAAGATAATGGGTGTTCTCTTTTCATAACCCGATCTCCAATACGTGGACTCCAATCTCGGCGTCGTAAATTGTAATGATGGCTCTGTGATTGGTATGCTTTAGCTAAATTTAAATGTACCAGTTCGAAAATTTCTGTTAATTTTTGTAAATACTTTACTTGGGTTTGTGGAACATCAGTGGTAATTGGATTTGTCGAGATCTGTTCTCCATTAAGGATACCTGGTAAAGTTAACTCCCTACCGAAATTCAGCATGGCTGGAGAGAAACCAGTCGAAGAATTCATGGCCAAGGTAAATTCGGGTAAGTATTGGTCCCATTTTCGGTGATCGTTTTCGGTGTACTGACCTATCATAGTCTTCAATACTTTATTTGTCCTTTCTACGGGGTTACATTGGGGTGAATATGGCGTAGTTGTACGGTGTGTAATACCGTATTCAGACAGCATACTAGTAAATTCTTTACTTATTTACTAGTGAAATATTTTCGTCGAACTCCTCTATACGTTTCCTTAAATATATAAGGAATTAAAACCAGACTGCAACCAACAGCTATTCTCCGGACTAAAGCCCCGCCGAGCGCTGAATTACGAATTACAAGCCTGGCCGCGTTAAGTGCAATAACTGTGTATTGCCACAAAACGCAAAAGTTTCGATTTTAATAGACACCAGCCGAAAGACTTATTCCTACTTAAAGGAGCTCTCGTGCCAGCCACCCCATACCACTTGCAGACTGCAGTTTCGAGCTATTGGCTCTCGTCAGTGCAAGGTAGGTCTGGGATGGCTGGAACGAGGCATTTGTTCACTCTTGGTACATGACGAGATTTATAAAACCACGACATGCAACAAAAATGGCAGGCTCCATCTAGCGGCTAATGTCCATTACAAACTGCAGTCTGCAAGTGGTATGGGGTGGCTGGCACGAGAGCTCCTTTAAGTAGGAATAAGTCTTTCGGCTGGTGTCTATTAAAATCGAAACTTTTGCGTTTTGTGGCAATACACAGTTATTGCACTTAACGCGGCCAGGCTTGTAATTCGTAATTCAGCGCTCGGCGGGGCTTTAGTCCGGAGAATAGCTGTTGGTTGCAGTCTGGTTTTAATTCCTTATATATTTAAGGAAACGTATAGAGGAGTTCGACGAAAATATTTCACTAGTAAATATTCTGCCCTCTAAAAGCATACCTACTAACTATGCCCATGTCAGGGCTACTGCTGTTTCGATTGTAATGGACATTAGCCGCTAGATGGAGCCTGCCATTTTTGTTGCATGTCGTGGTTTTATAAATCTCGTCATGTACCAAGAGTGAACAAATGCCTCGTTCCAGCCATCCCAGACCTACCTTGCACTGACGAGAGCCAATAGCTCGAAACTGCAGTCTGCAAGTGGTATGGGGTGGCTGGCACGAGAGCTCCTTTAAGTAGGAATAAGTCTTTCGGCTGGTGTCTATTAAAATCGAAACTTTTGCGTTTTGTGGCAATACACAGTTATTGCACTTAACGCGGCCAGGCTTGTAATTCGTAATTCAGCGCTCGGCGGGGCTTTAGTCCGGAGAATAGCTGTTGGTTGCAGTCTGGTTTTAATTCCTTATATATTTAAGGAAACGTATAGAGGAGTTCGACGAAAATATTTCACTAGTAAATATTCTGCCCTCTAAAAGCATACCTACTAAATTCTTTACTTACGAATTGTCTTCCGTTATCGGAAATAATACTTTTCGGGCACCCAAAACGTGATATAATTTTTTCTTTTAGGGCTTTACAGATGGTGCTGGATGTCGCTTTCCGTACTGGGTGACATTCTACCCATTTGGTAAATCTATCCTGCATCACTATCAGGTTTGTGTTTCCTTTGCTAGACCTCGGGAGTGGTCCTATAATGTTTATACTAACAGTATCCCAACGTCCATTTATTGTTGGAAATTGCATTTTTCCAGCGGGTTGTTGTTGTGATTGTTTGTATTTTTGACAGCTGGAATAACGTCTGACATAATTGGCAATGTACATTTTAGGCCAGTAATATTTATTTGAAATTCTGGTGATTGTTTCGCAGTTCATATTGTGTTTTTCTATAGGAATTTGTAGTACCTTTATGTCCATTGTTAGCTGAGAAATTTCTGTTAAGTGTATTATAGGCCGGACGTTGTGTGGACGACTGTGTAGGGTATACAGGTTTCTTGATAACAGTCTCTTGTTTACAAACCATTTCGTAATCGTTTGCCAGGTTTAACAGTTCTGTGAGAGTATTAAAGTCTCGTCTGCGGATATATTTCCTGTACTCGGGCCGTAGATTTTTATATATCCTATTTAGTTGTTGTTCTGGCGGGACGTTATTTAATCTTCTTAGCAATGTTTGTATTGCTATGACATAGTCTCTTGCATTTTCGGTTTCTCCTTGAGTGCGAGATTTTAGTTTTTCTTCTAAATCGAAAAGGTATTCTGGGGGCAAGTAGAATGTTTTAAAATTTTCCCATGTTGTCCAGAAGGCTTTATTATTTCGATACCACAGCAAACAATCGCCTTGTAGTAATTCAGGTAGGGCTCTTAGCATTTGTTCGTTTGAAAGATTAAAGCCACTTTGTAGTTCTTGAATTCTCTCCAAAAATGAGACGACGTCTTTTTTTCCATTGAAATGAACATTCCATTTTCGTACTTTATCGAGAACAGCGCTATCAAGTGACGGTTGTGTTATGTTTGCCGGTATGTTTTCCGGTGGAGCAGAAAAATTTTGGCTGGGATTGCTAGCAGGTCTATTTCCTCGTATAATACTTTTAAGCTTTGAATGTAGTTCTTCGATAGTTCCGGTGATATTTTTTTAACCCATCTTTGTGAGTTCTTGTTGCAGTTCACCTTTTCTAAGTTTGTAGATCCATCCTACTGTGGTGTCTGCGACTTCGAGTCCATATGCTCCTTCTGATTCAGATGAACTCATCTTTGTACTTTGTCTAATAGGAAACTGGTTTATCAGTGGTATTGGTTGTGTGTCCGGATCTGAAGAAAAATGCTAGGCCTCTATTTGACCAAATTTGCACTCTCTCTCTTTCTGATTTATTTGTGTAGTATTTGTACTTTGTTGTGTAAAAAAAAAAGGTGTCTGGACGTCTAAATTTAACAGGGCTATCAGGTGACGTAACAATAAATCTGTTCTGGCGTCAAAATGTAACTGGAGCTGCTTGGACGTCAAAATGTAATGGAAACTGCTCAGACGTCAAAATGTAATTGCGTTATCAGGTGATGTAATAATAAAACTTGTTCGGACGTCAAAACGTGACAGGAATTGCTCGGGGGACGGGAACTGTTGCTCGGGCGCCGAAATGTATTGGGGCCATCAGGTGATGTAACAATAATAAATATTGTTCTGGTGTCAAAATGTAAGTGGAACTGCTCGGACGTCAAAATGCAACGGAATCTACTCGGGCGCCAAAATATAATGGTGTTTTCTCCATTTGGGTAGCAGGTTTGGAGATTTTCCCAGGGTTCATCATTTATACCAGAAATTAGAAACCAAATCCAAATAAAATCATTTATTAACAAATAACGTAGTTTCCAAAATATGTACAAACATCAGGTGTCGTATCTTTTGCGACTTTATATTATATAATCAAATACAAATAAGAAAGAGAGAAACGGAGTGAGTGTAATGTGTATCTCTTTTATAACGTCGTGTATGCAGGTTCGAATCGGCGTTGGACGGCGAGACGGACACAAACGGGAATAATCCTCTATTTATAAAATAGCGGGTATCTGGTAAGCGTCCGCGACGTCGTATGAGAAGTTAAATTTATTTCGTTCCCCTAGCTTAGCTCGCAAAAGTATAAAAGTCAATTAAACTCTGATTTGTGAATGATTCCGGCTGGCTTTTATACAAAAGTTCTGGCTCCCACTTAATAAAATTATCCCCATACTCGGTATTTCAATCACGCGCAGTTACATTATTAAATGACAGGAGATTAAACAAGAAAGAATGTATAGTCCGTTACGCGAAATGTTGACCGTAATGAATGTATAGTCTATTACGAGATATATGGCGTATACTTCATTACACTGTCAATATCGACTATTGCCTTGAACATCTGACAGATCTAAAATTTATAAATTTTGATGTCATGTCATGTTTACCTAGCAATCTCAGCAATAACATTTTAATTTTATAATTCATTGTGACTGGTCGTAGAAAAAATAGTGTATGTAACTCACATTTAGTAGCTATTAAGACACTCACATGCTCATGCTCGTGTCTTAATATTGGTTATTAAACAGTTCTCCATCATCAAAAGTGTGGTCACCAAATACATCAATACCAGGTGATAGATATTGACAAATTTTTGTAACTAATATCTCCAATATTTTGATGTCTATGTTTTCGACTTAATTTTCAGATTGCTGAAAAACCTGCTAGAATTTTCAGCATGCTGAGACATCACATTGACCCAATTCGATGCATTCATGAGTTTACCATATTTTCTTCTAATTTGTAATTTTGAGGGAGCAATATCACCTTTCAAAATGTCCAAACATTTTGTACAAGGTACATTTTTTTGACAGATCTCATAACATATAATCAATATATGATATAATTATAATATCAATAATGTAATATGACAAATTTAAAGAAGAGTATATTATATAATAACATAACCATGGTCATTAATAATGTTGGAAATATTACCATGATGATATTCCTAGAGCTACATTGCAAGATTGAGGTAGTATTTAATGCCCCAGCAATCGCAGTGCTTGTCCCTTTTATTTCAGCTTGGATTAATAACAGAGTCACACACAAAAAAGTGATCTGGCCTGCGGACCAGACCAGTGTATCTTTATGTATTTAGACCCGCTGAAACCGAATCCGAAGTCAGAATTGTCAGATTACTTTTTTTTCACCCCCAACCCCAAAAAAACACCCACCCAAAGAAGTGGTCTGGCCTGCGAACCATACCAGTGTATCCTTATGTATTTGGACCTGCTGAAACCGAATCCGAAGTCCGAATTGTCAGATTGCTTCTTTTTTCACCCCCAACCCCATAAAAAACACTCACCCCAAAAATGGTCTGTCCGGAGGACCAGTGGCAGTGTATCCTGATGTATTTGGTAAGGAAACACTGGCCTGGTCCACTTTTCTTTGTTTTGGGGGTGTTTTTTGGGGTTGGTACCATTTCGTTATAGTAAAAACGACCGAATCTGACAATTCTGACTTCGGATTCGGTTTCAGCGGGTCAAAATACATAAGGATACACTGATCTGGTCCACAGGCCAGACCACTTTTTTTGTTTGTTTTGGGAGTGTCTTTTGGGATTAGCGAATCTGACAATTCTGACTTTGGATTCTGTTTCAGAGGGTCCAAGTACATAAGGATACACTGGTATGATTCGCAGGCCCAGACCACTTTTGGCAGGGGAGATGTTTTTTTGGGGTTAAGGGTGAAAAAAGAAGTCATCTGACAATTCTGACTTCGGATTCGGTTTTAGCGGGTCCAAATCCATAAGGATACACTGGTCTGGTCCGCAGGCCAGACCACTTTTTTTTGTGTGTGGCTGTGTAATTTTTTATAGGTGGCTTGAAATTGTCTAGCCATTGGATTGTTATTGAAACCACCCTTACTTCTGACAACACTGAGAAATATTTCTAAATGGTCCTGGCTAATTTCATATGTTAGAATATATTTTACTTTCACTTTCAGCACTAAAAATCCTAGAAAACCCGAATGTTGGAACTTTCCAAAATTACTATTCCATTTAAACGCAATGATTTTATATAAGCAGCAGCTTTTGTTAAGAAATTGAAAAAGTATCCTTAGTAGATGGTAACATAGATCTCTGGAATGAATATTTCGCAAATCTGCTTCTACCATTCAAACTGTCAAAAATCATTAATTGAGGTAATTTGCCGTTTCCTCAGCTCCGATGAAATTTTCATGCTTGAAATCGTTGCATAAAAATAAAAATACTAATTTCGACATATGACAGGAATCCAAGAATACAAATATTTTCTGCTCTGTGACGAGATGCAAAAAATAAGGCTTCATTGCCGTAGCATCGAGTGATGCACCTAAATGGAGACATATGCTTATGTTTGACGTTGTGCCATCACAAGTAATGGAGCTTACGATAACATCAGATTCATGCACAAACTGTAAACATTTTTGTACCAAGTTTGCCCTCTCTGTGGCACATCAAGAGATCCACAGGAATTTTTACAGTGGGTATTAATGGCTACCAGCATATATACAAGCCTTTGGAATATTGTCAGAATCAGTTCTGACATCAGTTCCTATATCAATATATCATACTGTTTTAGTCCTAGTCCATTCAATACGTTTTCGAATAGCTATTTCGTTCATAACAAGGATGCAAATTATCTTTCCTCTTCTGTTTTTTGCCTCTTCTACTTTTACGGCCAGTACACGGAAGGCTTCTTTTGTGAAATCTGGAGCTATATCTATTGTTTGGTACCATTTCGTTATAGTATTAGGATATGGAAGAGATTTATTAAACTTCTCTCTGATAAAATTGTACGCTTTTGGAAAGTAGAAGTATCTAGTTGGGATCATACTTTTGCCTAGATGAGCCTTTCAAGAATCTTCGCAACAAATTTTTTGCAGCTCCAGGAAGTGAAGCCTGTTGAAATGGCATTAACATTAAAATCAAAATTATAATATAAAATAACTAGGTGCTAATACAATAATATGAAGTACAGAATATGGTTTAAAAAAATTCTCAATGTACATAGATTACATACATATATATACTTTTTTGAAATGGGAATAAAAGTGTTAGAAAATCGTTTTAAAAAAGTTCTTAGAGAAAACTTAAGTTACGCTCATGTGGTTTGTATACTTACCGATATATTGGTAGAGCATGTCCAACGATGTATTTTTCTCCATATTGAAGTTCTAAAATTATAAGAAATCCAAGATATATATACACAACACTAAAAGCACTCAAAACTACACCTAAACGCACATTTACAAAAAAAAAAAAAAAAAAAAAATGGCGACTAACAACATCTCCAAGTTTGCACGACTCAACCCGACCAAAATAACACTACCAATGAGATCGAACAACTACATAAACATTTCTCAGATTGGTAAATATTACAATTTGTAGGGGTGTGTTACTTATCTATATCCTCTTTATTAATCTTCAAAACCATGTTGAACCATGATGAAAAACATTCCATCCTATATGTTTAATGAACCAAAGGACTAATAAATTGTTATTATTCTCACCAATAAAATGTCGCAAAATTACGCATATATATTTGTCTATAGAAAATATTTCTTGACCAAAAATGCTGGATGATGGTTTCACATTTCAAACAAATATTGAAAATATCGGTAGAATATTTTAAGCCTTCTCTATTTTTCTGTTTATTAAATAAAAAAGAATAAATCTCTTAATCTAGATATCAGCGAGTCCGAGTATATATCACAGATAATTTTCGTTTATAAATAAGACACTATGTATGCAATTATATGTTTGGAAAATTCCGATGCAGCACCTGGCAGATAATCATATTGATATATTGGATTGGGTGGTAGTAGGATTTACAGATTTTCGAGTGGGATGCAATTTCCATGGAAACTTTCTCGTACTTCCACATGTATAAGCAATTTGTTGCTGGAGGACTGAAACGTCCCTCATGTGGGGTTATTAGTGCAACTGCCTTGTGATCTAATCATTCCAAAAAAAATTCCAAATAACCCTTGGAAAACTTATGCATACACTGTAAAAATGAATACTACTAAATTCCGGTAGTTAAAATGGGTTACTTGCCAGTTACAAGTGAAATGGAGAAGTACTGTAAAATAGCATGATTATTTAATGTAAAATTAACTGCCAATTTAAGGGATTATGTGAATTTTGTACGTATAAATAAGTATAATCACATTTATTTTTGTAATACGTATGTAAAAATACTCATTCCAGTGTTTTTACACTATGTTTTCCAAAATTATTATATTTACAGATTTTATGTAAAAATATCCATCAAATTTACATCAGTATTTAATGTAAATTCATTGACTTTTTACAGTGTAGGTAAAGACTTGAATTTTTTTCCGGTGAGCAGTATTTTTACATACATCTTTTATGCTGACTTAAAACCAAGGAATCCAGTAGCTCTCTCACTATCTAAAAGAAACTGACCATCGGGCCACTTTGCTTAAATAATTATCTGTTTCATTTAAAAATGTCTCAATATCAGTATAATTACTTAATGATAAAGCTTTTGGAACTGATGCTGTGATAAACTGTGAATTATAAATATCCAACCAATTATTTGTAAGCCTTATTTTAATAGTTGGATGAGCAGATTGAAACTATGTGGTCTGCAAGTCATGTTCATAAAGTTTCATAGCACTAGCTACTCTCTCACTAAATTCGTACATTTATCTTTTGTTTATAAAAATATACACTGAAAAAAGGTATTCATGTAATTTTACGAGGTTCTGATGTAGTTCTGTGACCAGTGATAATGATTAGAATTCTACAGACTGGATGTAAAATTACACCACCGTTTTAAAAATACTTGCGCAATGTGATTTTACGTGTACTATTATAACTCTTCGGCGTAATTGTACACGAAGGCCGTAATTATACAATGTGATTTCACACGAATTTCTGAGTTTTGTTGGCGTACTTACAGGCCATAACTTTACAACGTGATTTGACTCGAATTTTTGATAATTTTCGTTGCAAATTTACAGGATGTGCATGTAATTTTCAGTACAACATGAATAGCTCTAATTTGTTATTTTACTTCCTCATCCAGTGGAAGTATAGTAACGACAAAAAAAATTTTGAAAATTTTTATTGTTCAAATAGGCTTAGAATGTCATGAAACGTCGAGATTTTAAGTTTAAGCGAAAAAAATTATGTCTTGTCTGTCTCTAACTTTTTTTGCGCGCACGATTACTCTGGAACCGTTTAAGATATTGACTTGAAATTTGGTACACGTATGTACTTTAACGGGATCTAGAACTAGATTATATTTTCATCTTATTCCGTCGAAGGATTGGGGGGTAAATTGGGTAAGTGGGGGGTAAATAGGTGAATTAAGCAGGTGAGAGTCCATAAAATTGGTATTTAATATATACAAGAGAAGCTAAGGTCTCAAAAAATTTTTGGCGTTACCACCTCTACGCCATTATTTAAGGGGATGAAAAAAAATGTGATTTAGTGTGTGTACAAGAACCAAAAACCTCAAAATATTTTTTTCTTCATCCACCCCCACTACCCCCCCCCCCCCCCCATCACCACCCGAACTCCACTACCGATGTGGGATATCGTTTTATGGCTTTTTGGGGTAGACGATTTCAAATATTATATTATTAAAGTTACATAAACAATTACTTCCACATATAGAATCTTTTCGTTGTCAGAGACTTGGATAGAAGATCTGGATGTGGAAGTAGTGATTCCTTAGGCAGCGGTTTTTAAGTACCAAAAGTACCTACATTACACGTAAATACAATAAATTTGATACATATATATATATATACAATTTGCAATTGTATATAAAAGTAAGTATAGTCTGGTAAACTCTCGTATGCATGAGTTGGTAACAAGACGTACGATTGGATATGCGATGCGCATAAAGTTATCGCAGTGACATAGAAATGAACTAGTTGCGTATGTCTTATTCTCTTAGTTTATATGATGAAGCGTGTTACGGTCGATTTTCACATTTAATAATGGCCAGAAATTTATGTACTAATTTTCGTTATTTTCCCAAATTTTATTGTGCATTTGAGCCTATTGATACCGTCTATCGCCAACATTGAACTCTATATTAAACATAACTGGAAGGGCGACTTCTATGCAATACTGTGAAGCAGGCACTTTGTTAGGCAACCCGCAACGATGTAGGTATCTCTGTCTCTCTCTTACACACGAGGGCGAGTTAAAAATATGCAAAATAAATTACTCTTGTTTGTTTATTAAAAAATAAAGATACAGTTTTAACTTATACACCTAAATAAATGGTATATTTCATGATAATTTCATCATATTAATTGTTAATGAGTAATGAAAACATAAAATAAAAATAAAATATTTTTATTATCCAACAGAAAACACACAAATTATTGAACTGAATATTTATTTATGCAAACTATCTCATAAACTATTTTAATTCGATTTATTTACAAGGCATAACAAATAATATAGAAAAAACAATACAAAAGTCATAATACGTAGGTCTAATAGTAAAAAGTATGCTTTAGCTTATGAATTCACTAGAGATTTTGATTCAGAAAATAATATTAATTTGGTCAGTTTTTGACGAAGTCCCATAGTTTTTACTTTCATTTCTTGGTTGCTTTGAATTACATAAGCATTTATTCTGCATTTAAGGAAAAGGTTTACAATCTGGCGAATTATTTGAATTTCGTGTAAATCTTCGAAAATATGTTCCTGAGTTACCGGATGACTTGGTATGAATAAATTTAATTTTTTTGAAAAGTGATGTACTGCGGCACTTTGAATTATTTTTTTTAAAGACAAGTTTTCTTTCTTTCCTTTTAGGTGTAACATACGAAATTGTTTTTCAGCAAAAGTTATGATGTCATATACAACATCGGAAGCATATATTAAGCCACCAGAAGAAATGAAATTAGTAAATTTTTTGTTAAATGCTGAACTTGCACAATAATTGTGATCGTCAGTGTTATAAGAATTTTTATAAAAAAGTATATCTATACAGAAGCGGCATGTAACAATCTTTATAAGTTTTTTGACAATAAATCCACTTATGTAATAAATAATATTATGTTGATAATTTGACAAAGGATAATTTAAGGCTTCAAGAACTAATTTAAATAAGGCTTCATCTTTGTCACTGCCTATGTCATCATAATTAACGTTATCATCTGTTAATGCTCGTTTTTCAGATCGAAATTGAAACGCTGGTGTACACATACTTCCGAGATCTATGCAATTCGCATTGACACCTGGCTTTACTTGATTCCTGAATAATAAATGTCTCAGTGACCACTTAACTGCAAACTGTCAGGATTATTATTCCACCCTCCGCGAGATCTTATGTAGCTGAAAAAAAGTTCCAAATGATCCTGCGATAACTTGTACGTTAAAAAATATTGCAATGGGCGCTCTGTTTTATTAAATAAATCTATAGCTAAGTTTAAAGCACTTTGCATTGTCACTATGAAACCTAATGCAAAAGTTTTTCTTTGATGACTTAGAATAGGAATGCCATCGATTTTAAGGGACCTTAAATATTTACTAGTTTCATGAATTGTCTGCTTGAAATAATGTAGAGAATTTGTTCTGATTGGAGCCTTAAAGCCTCGATCAAAGGGATTTCTAGAGTTCAGGATATCAAATATTTTGTCAATTATTCTAATAAATGCAACGGTGGCTTCTGAACCTTGAAAATCAGGATGACCCTCAGCTCGAAGATAATCAATCGCATCAGCCACACCACTGCTTAAAGCTTGAGCTGCTAGTCTCACATTCATTATTTTATTTTTATAATTGATATGCAGTGACGATAGTGTATTTCCAAACTTTAAGCCTTTTGTATTTTGGATATTGTTTAGTTTCACCAAATAATCCCATTTAATAGGCCCATCTTCTGATGATAGATTTTTTTCAGCCATTGCATTTCTGGCTAATTTGAGCATGTGGCATGGATCTAATACGCCATAGATATTAAATGAAGTGGCATCATTTTCCACCGAAGGATGTTTAAAAGAAGCTGGAGTTACTCCTGTAACGGTAGCACCTAGCTTAGATAATGTCTATCACAAGTGATAGAGCGTACTCTTATTCCAACATCAAACAATATTTTAATACATGAAACTAACAGTTGACTCTGTAGTTCTGCAGAAAGTTTATTTGTAATAAAATATGCAACTGGGCATTTAAAATGGTTTTCATATGACACAATTTGAAATAACAAAGCTTCAGATGCCATATCTTCTGTGTTTGGAGGTACAATTCCACCATAATCGCAGTATCCTGAATATTTTCCCTCTTTTTCATCCCAGGATATTCGTTGACGAATTGATATTGCATCAAAAATAAGTGCGCAATCCTTTATATATGGTTTCACCTCACACTCTTTTTTAAGAAACTCAAGAACTTCATATAAAAATCCAGGCTTGCAATTGTAAGTCGACAGCCAACATCGGAGAGTTCTGGGATTGGGCAATATAAAATGATTACGCACAAACGAATATGCTTTTGCTGAATAAAAATATAACGTTAAAGCAAATTCCTTCATTTTTTCAGAGTACCTCCTGTGCGAAGGGGCAGTACTTTCATTTGTGTGTTGATTCAATAGACATTCTAGAGGAATTCCTTCAAAATAATTTTCCATTACTGAAGTCAGATTGTCTGTAGTGCAATTGTTCTCTTTCAGTTCTTGTACAAGTTCCTTTAAAGTAGAAATTTTTGTAAGTTTGCGTCTGACTTTTTGGTTCAAGATTTTAATCTTTTTACGAAGCATTGTTTTTGTAGGTGATTCATCCATTTTGTCCGTTTGTGAACCCACCGATATCTGCATCTCCTCCTCTTGTATCACTGGTGTCTGCTGAAATTAATTATTGCATATAAAATAATGTAAACCAATAATAAATAATATTTACCACTGATAAAAGTCTGCTTTCGTTCAGATCCTCATTCAAATTATCAACTTTACCAACTGTGTCATTTGGCAGACAGCGTGTAAGAACTCTTCTGGGTATTATTTTCTTTTGTAGATGTTGAGGGAATTTAAAGACACTAGGAATGGCACTTTCTTTTAAACGTTTGTAAATTATTCCGCCAAAATTCTCATAATCTGATGTTAGAAAGTGGTCACTGCATAATTTGCTGAACTTCGTAGACTGCCAATTGTCTCGCCTAATTGCTTTTATCCACTCTTTCAGTATTAAAGGGCGTTTAAACGGAAAACTAAAAAAATAAATCACAATTTCAAGCAAAAACTAGGGTTATATTTAACAACTTACCCATGAAACTGTACATCGCTTCGTTTATCGGCCAAATTATTACAGCCAAATGCTACACAACTCATAACCATGACTAATATTTTCAAAGAAGCCAAGAGAAGAGAACAGTTTTTGCAACAATTAAAATTTTAACTATTTTCGTAAACAATCACACTTGCACTGCATAAGAAGTACTGGGATTGTAAAGGATGGGTATACCTACATAACAACCGTCTTTGTCACTCACGACGTGCTTCAACGCCTACAATGCTTTCGAACGGTAGCCGCCCTTCCAGTTATATAGAGTTCAATGATCGCCAATAGATATTAATAGAGTATAACTGGTTGCATAATAACAATGATGGTTCACGTCGGTCATTAAATATACTTTGATACAGGTAGTATGGGTGAGTGCGTTCAGATATTCATTAAGAGAGTGCATTGCAAAAACGCCCTTTTAAAGCTTCTACAATGGCCAGTATTGTTGATCAAACATTCTTTTGGTGGGTAGATTTATGAGGGGACGGCTTTCAGAGTATATTATGATAATATTTGTGGATATAAACGAAGTTAGGAAAATCTATTCTAGTTGTGGGGTACGCCGTGGAGTGAAAATTCTGAACGTACCGAGACGGAAGACAAGAACTTGACATTTTGATAGAGGACATTTTCTTGGTCATTTTTCCTTTTGCTGCTAGAAGATGGAGTCGTCTGAATACGAGTTTTAGCAATATTGTAAGTTTTGCTCCATTTATGGGATTTAGTATTCATCACGACAAGATTAGTTGTATTTTCATTTGGTTTTGAGTATCGTTTTGGGGAAATGCAGCTACGGATTTCCGGATAAAGTCAATTTTCAAAGTACGTGGCGTCGTCTGAATGCAAGATTTTGGAGTGCCATTTTGACAGCAAAGGACCTCTTTCAGCCCACATAACATCTCAGGGCTGTTTGTTTGTTTGTTGTTCGTTTGTTAGTTGTTTCCTTGTTGAGTATATTACAAGTATTGGGATCTATTTGTTGGTTTATGGCTATTTGGATTGATACCTTATGGTTTACTTGGATCTGTTACTCGCATTCTACTTGGGCTTTGTCACATTCTACACTTTATAAGGGACTTCCAGCCTGATTCTGGTTTCAACTTCTAGTCCAGATTTTGGTGTCTAGATGGTGGATTATTGACTGACATCTTGTGTATGTATGGTACTAGGGATCTCGGCACGTTACCTCCTTAGACTCCACGTAGATGGTCTACCACCTGCGGCTGTTATCACCTGAATTACGCTACCCTGGTAGGACGGGAAAAGGTATTCAGACACTACCAAAGGTAAGCGGAATCATATTCTCTTAACGAGGGAACTGTTACATCAACTCAACGTCCACGGGACAGTAAAATAAATTTTCAAGGAATATTGGTAATATTTTGCTCGTCACGTAAATCTCAGTAACATTTTAGATTTCAGTAATATTTGGTATCTTTTGTGTATCGTTACTTCACTAACTGAATAGTTTTGCCTTATTTTACAAATAGATGTCAATAATTTTAAGTAATTTTATGTTTTACCGTACCTTGGGTCACTTGTAGTTTTTGTTGTCACGCTTCTGGCATATGACCATTTGTACATTTATCAAGGCTTTATTATTTTGTAAGTTATTTTGTTTATATTAGGTTAAGCGTGTGGGCCCCACTTATTACTTCACTTATTAGAATAGATTGTGATACTTGTACTGCGTACTGAGTTAACGGTGATAATTGTGAAATATTTTGTACTACGTACCCTGATATTTTATTAAATGTTTAATTAGAACGACGTTGTCTTTCATATCTGACCACCTGCACCACCCCAAATATCGAAGCTACCCCCAAGGACCTGACTAGTCGGCCGTGTGAGACTCCCTCCTCACTAGCGTATTGTAGAGTAAAATATTAAAATTTTATTCAGGGTCCTACCCTGCGTTCTAGGTTTAGCAGCCTGTGGGGCCCCCTTTTATAAGTGGGTCCAGGCCCTGTAACAAGCGACTTGTGGACGCGCCAGCTTACGAGTTTACTCCACTATATGTGCATTCCCTGATGTATCACAAACAGAAAAAAATTAAGTGTTAGTAATAAAAACCACATGTTATATTGTTTTTTATTGTATAAAATATATACCTACACAAAATAATACACTGAACTTAACTAAAAAACATGCTTCACAGTAAATAACTTAAAATAAAACCTCATCCCGAGGCACTGTGGTATAAAATATAAATACACAAAATAATAAACTGAATTTAAGTAAACATACATCATAAGGTGCGTTTTTTTGGTGCAATGCCGTTGCCAGTTGGTTATTATTTGTCGTTTTATTGAATGTTGATTCCGATTCCTGTTCCCACTATTCAATCCATATATCAAGCTGGAAGGCTGGATAGGACAGGAGGTGGGGAAAAAATTGACATGAGATAATGAGGTTATATTTATGTTTTGAATTTAAAACATTTGTGTTTCAAAAATATCAATATTTTCGTAACCATGGACTCTAATAATTTACTCCAAACAGATGATGGACAATACATTTGGTATAATAGAGAAAGTAGGCATAACAAATTAAGTGAGAATACGAAATACGATTAATTATTTTATAATTATATTTTTAGCTAAAACTTATCAATATGTGCAAATATGTGATGAGGAAACTGATAACGTATCCGAGAAGGAGAACTCTCAGTCACCATGCAATGTTCGGTATGAACATCAAGCCGCAACAAGGCCCAATGTATGGGATCAAAATCAAACAGTTCGATTGCATGATTTATGTAAAAATCATAAGGATAGATTGACATCCTAAATATCGGAAAACAGAGGTATATAAAGAAATAGCATTTGAAATGCAGAAAGATGGGCACTCTTTTACTGCTGAACAATATTCGAACAGAATGAAAACTCTCTTTGCAAAATATAAAGAGATTAAGGATTATAATTCCAGGTCGGGAAATGATCCTAAATTATGAGAGTATTTTAATATAGTAGGGGATTGGAGATAAACCTGGGATAACTCCCACAGCAGTATGCTCAAGTCTTTCTTTATTAAATTCAGATCTTAAAAAGAATTCCACATCTATGCAGTTGGAAGTAAATATGCCTTCAACTTCCTCAGCGTCGGAGCCAGAGGTATATCGTAGAGAAAATGAGGATTATGCTCCAAAAAATAAAATAGTACGTAAGAGGAAATCTGATAGATCTGACATGATTAACTGGCTGAAGGAGTACAAGAAGAAAGTAACAGAGAGAGAAGTAAGGCAATTTGCATTAGCTGAGCGACAACACAATGAAAACAAATATGTTCTGGCGGAAATACTCAATATCGAATAGAATTATCGAATAAATTTTTTTAATGAATATAAAAATGTATCGATATTACGAGCCACTTAACTCCTAGTCATAATATGTGTATCATAACAAATTATTATTCGGTTTCCGGTTTCGGTTCGGCACGTTATTTGAATCGAATAAGGGGATAAGCGAGATACATTAAACGACATAATAGTCAACAAGCCGTCGCGCGCGCATCGATTGTCCGATAGACTGAAAACTGAAACACAGCCAGCCAGGTCAAGCCCGGCTTCACTACCTGGCTATTTGTATTTATATTTAACAATCTCTATAATGTTACTGTTGGGTTTGATTTGAATGATTGAATGTATTCAGTTACACTGTTACACACTTTACAGAAGCATGTGCTTTGGAAATTAATTTTAAGAGGTTTTATCATTAAGTTGATTAAGTATTTTTTTATCATTAATAATAATTAGGTAGCTCTCGGTATTAAAATATCTATACAACATTTAGTTGTCCCACGTAAGCCATGCTCAAAATATATAAATACACTTATTAGGAATTAAAACATTACATATGTGAATATATAAATTCATTTTTATGTATTAAAAATTAAAATTGCAGCCATCCAATTTTTTCCTTGATGATTTAAAACTAAATATATAAAATGTAAAACGGAGTCGTTAATTTTTAAATACACTACAGTCAATACATTAACGAGGTTGGTAGTTTTTATTAATAAAAATAAAGTAATCCAGATGTTTTTCTTTTATTCTATTCCTTCTGTCTTTTGTTATCAAACCAGCTTTAGAAAATTTTTTTCTGCAGGGACAGAAGTCGCTGGAATATATAAATGGTGCCAAGTTGCGGGAAAAGCTGATTGCTGATTTTTATTCCAAAATTCTAGAGGATTCACGTCTCTATTTTCATATGGCAGGTCTCTGCAGTTTTTTAAAATTACAATTGAATCTGATACTGGCGTGGAATTTGTTCGAAGACTCTTTACTTTAGTGTCAAAACTCTCCCATAGATTTAATTTGGTCTTGGGTTTATCTGGTTTTGGTTCTAACACAACTGATGTTGAAGTTCCTTCATTACTTATTTCTGTTCTTTCTCTTGCAGGTTGGAAACGAAGCAGCCTTGTTAACTCATTTTTTACCAAATTTTCAGCCTCAGTCGCATTTGGGTCTGTCGCAAATGCCAGTTTTTTAAATCTCGGGTCCAAATAAGTCGCTGCCTGTGCTAAATGCATTCTTTCGTAAGGAATAAGTCTTTTGTCGATTTTCTGCAAAAGGGAATTTTTGAGAGCTTCACCTACAGGTGTTATGCAGTTCTGTTGTGAGACGTGTGTTTGCAGTGCTCGCGTGAGAGGTATTACGATGGACATTGTTACGTAACTGTCCCCCGATTCTTCTGCAATGAGCTCAAAGGGTTTTAGCAAAGGGACACAGTCTTCCAATATAATCCATTCTTCATTATTTAAATTTTGTGGACAATTGGGAAGTGATACTATCGTCGCTGATAAAGGCTTCTTTAACAGCACCATCCGTTCAATCATAAGTAAAGTCGAATTCCATCGCGTAGAAATATCCTGCTTGAGTTTCAGGTTTTTACCTTATGACGTTTACTTTTTAACTAGTGAAAAGACTAATTTCAAAATAATTGACTTTAATTAACGATTAATTAATTAGTCACATTTTCCACAAGTTTAGTCAATCATTACTTTACTTATACCTGGCTAGCTCAAAGTAATTTTAGGATGAGAAATAAAACTAATCAATAACCATTAGTACATATATTACTTACTAGCATTTTGGTAGAGCACAAAACAAATTTCTCATTTGGTAGGAGAAATGAATAAATAAGGATCATTTAACAAAATAATAAATAGACAAGCTTAGGGACTATAGAAATATTTATAAGAAGCGAATAATATTAGAAATAAAGGAAAAGAACTTACTAAACCTTACAAATTAACTTCATGGAAACTTGAAGGTCGGCCGACTCTGAACTAAGCTTAATTTAATAATTTTACTTAATTTGAAATCTACACAAGTTCCATAGGGTACAGAAACAATGTAACATATATATATTAAATAAACCAAAAGGGATTATTGTGTAAAATGACAATACAAGTTATAACATCATAAATAATGATTTACAGCATACGAATTATGCAAATACCGACTCGGTGGCGCAGAGCTTAAGGTATTAGGCTTGCGACCACGGGGTCCCGGGTTCGAATCCCGGCTAGGGTATGGATGTGTAATGGCGTTTTTCTCGTATTGCCGAGACGGTAGCAGTGGGCTAGACTGCGGTTGTGTGAGAGACAACACTAGTCTAGTCGCTCTCCTCTCCTGAGTTCGAGTCTCAGCTGCGGCAGATGGCAAGGTCGCAGGGAATGGGTGTTGTGATGTTGTCTATGTGTGTGTCTGTCCTGGTTGAGTGGTAGAATAGCCATCGGCTAAACTCCGCCAGGACATTAAAATAAATAAGGCGATTAAATACCCCTGGTAATTGAGGGAATTTAGCCTACATTAAAGTAAGGACAGTCAACGATAAATTTGATCAAAACCACGGTAAATCTCGTTATCAGAATACGAAATGTAATCTATCGTAGCACTGCACAGAAAAATTACGAAGCACTTGATATAAGCTAGTCTCAAATTTATGGTGAAGATGACTTCGTGGGAAGCTTATAAAGGAAGAGTACTTACATTGAGTCTCGTGGCATAGCACCAGCACTGTTTTTAAATAAGTTTACAAATAATTAATTTTTGTTACAGGCAGTTAATAACTTTAACCTTATGCACATACTTTCAGGACATAACTATAACCTTTTTATCCAGGTTTTTGAGATCTCCTCACTTAGCACATTGTCTCGTGCCCTAGAATTCTAAACAACGGTATAAAACTTAACCATAAACAAAATTAAGTGGCCGACATATCTGTACTTTGGAATGAAAAGGGCGGTTGTCACAAAATCAAAAAATATGATTTTGTGACAGAAACGGCCATTTTTGTAAGACATGTGGAGCAAGTATTGGACAACCGTCTATTTAAAGTTCAAATATATTAAAACATTACATAATATATGAACTTCTGGCCTTTAATTATAGAAATGTAAAGCTTTTCTTTATTAGAAACAGTTCTTACATAAAATTCACAAAAAATCGGACACCCGCCCTTTTCATTCCAAAGTACAGATATGTCGGCCACATAACTTCTCAGGTTTACTGCCTCCCCCGGAATCAATCATGGCTCCCGCCAACTTGAATATTTATCTCTTTTATCCGTCAGGGTAACGAAGCATCGTGAAGCCATTTCGCGTGACCAATCAAATTCACTTATTTCTCACGCGGTCTTTTATGGGCATATTTCTACCTTCGCGCAAACATTTTTTATCTAGCATAGAGTGGTAAACAAGTTCAGGTATGAACACAGGGTCTGCTTCAAGCGTAAGACTAAAGTGGCGGTGAGAAGTATATTCTTTGGTGCAACATACCAATTTAATAAGGTTTTTAGAGGCCCTGTAAAGTGACACGTTACCTTCATCTATGGTCATTTGCTGTTGCATTTTAACCAGCTTGTTTGACGCTACCATGGACATTTTAATGTGGCCTACAATTTTTCGGCAAGTTTTAATGTTTTCAAAAGCGGGAATGTCACTTAAAACATCAGTCATCATTAAATTGAGCGTGTGGGCAACACATGGTAAATTCTAGTAATTTAAAATGTTGACAGCATTTTTAATATTCGATGTGTTGTCTGTAACTATTGCCGAAATTTTGTTGCTTATCCGCCATTCATTGAAATGATGGCGCATAACGTCTGCCAAATGCTTACCAGTATGTTGCTATGACAATTTTTCCGTAAGATTTTAAATTATTATTTATAATAAGATGGCAAGTTAATGTCATATAAGATTCAGTATTGCTAGTCCAAATATCACTTGTTATAGCTACAGATTTAGTGGCCTTTAGAATATCCATCAACTTAATTTTAATTTGGCTCTATGTATTTGGAAAGAGTGTTCTTCCAATGGTTCTTCTGCTGGGAAAATTGTATCTTGGCTCTAGTTCTTTCATTAAATTTTTAAATTCTATATCCTCAACAACAGATATAGGTTGAAAGTCTTTGCATATCACCTCCATAATTAATTTATCGATTTTCTTCCTTCTTATTTTACTCATATGGACCGTTCTGAATAAAAGTGCAGTTTGCTGTAATTTTTTCTTGGACGGCTCAGGAACAACCTCATCATTTATTAAACCAGATGATGTAGATGGCCTCGCCTCTACTACATTGACATTAACTGCAGGCTCAGTAACGATCTCTGGTTTATTCACTACTTCATCTTCGAAATCTTCCAAAAGTCTCTCATGTGTGTAAATGTTGGATGTTTTCTTTTTAAATGGTAATGAAGATTAGAGGTATTTCCACTAAATTTAAACTCTTTCTTACATAGATTACAATTAACTCGAGTATTGTCTGTTTTTTTAAAATATTGCCAAACTCGCGAACTTTTCACATGCGGCATTATTAAAATGATTTACTTATAGCAACTAAATTAAATCAATATCATAACAAAACGTAACAGAAATCCAAAGTACTAGTCAACTATATCCGCACTACTAGGTTGGTCTCTGAAATTTGAATGCGCATGCAGTAGAACAGTAGAAATATCCAACGGCTCAAAAGTACCTACGCAGCCTGTCTCTCTCCGTATATCTCGATATCTCGCTCTCACTCACTCTATATTTCCGTTCGCCTTGACGCGTCACACATTTCATAACACATTCACATTCACCACCCCTCTTCAAGTTCCCAGTGCGCGTAAAGAAGTTTCACTTCAAAAACTCGAAAAAACTAAATGAGCTAATAAAATATCTCAAAAAATCAACAATTAATTGTCCTTCACCTTCAACGCATAACTAAATCAAAGCAAAATATTCACGAAATTTAAACCTGATGGCCTGCGATATCTGTTCGCATCAAAAATATTTCAAACAGGTCGATTTTCGAATTTCTCTGCCCTGCTATTAATCAAAGAACAGTTCTTACGCATATAAAATAAGCAAACTATTTTCTTATTTATTAAGGTATATATTATTCTTGTCATTTCAAATATATCATATAATAACGTAACAAGTGTGAAAGTATTCTTATTTGTTGATAAAGAAGAGAAACCTTCATTTATTATAATGACTGGCACCGTAAATATACATGAAAAAATAAATATATATAACGCTTACTGGACAAATGTGAATTATGGATAGAAGTGCATGCCGTCGCGCAGCTTTGATATTTGATATCGTGTGTTAGCCCTAATCCGCTAAGCGTCGTGCGACCACAGCTCACACTCGTTTAGTCTCTTATTACAAATATTTATACTATTCGATTCTTTATTCATAATTGCATAGAACGTCAGAAAGTATAACTGAATAAATAGTATCGGTTCGGTATTGATCGATATTCATGATTAGAACAAGACAAAAATAGTGAATACTTTTATCGAATACTTATTCGATTCTTCATTCAAGTATCGATATCTATATCGATAAAAAAAACCGCTGCCCAAGGAATCACTACTTCCACATCTAGATTCTCTATCCAAGTCACTCACAACGAAAAAACTTTGTATGTGAAAATAATTGTTTATGGAACTTTAATAACATAATATTTGAAATCCTCTACCCCAAAAACCCATAAAACGATACCCCACATCGGTAGTGGGGTGGGGGTGGTGATAGGGGGTGGTAGTGGGGGGTGGATAAAGTAAAAAATATTTTGAGGTTTCTGGTTCCTGTAGATACAATAAATCACAATTTTTTTTCATCCCCTTTAATAAGGAGGTGGGGGTGGTAATGGGGGTGGCTAATGCCAATATTTTTTTTGAGACCTTAGCTTCTCTTGTATATACTAAATACCAATTTCATGGACTCTTACCTGTTTAATTTACCCATTTACCCCAAATTTACCCCAATTTACCCCCCAACCCTTCGACGGAACAAGATGAAAATATAATCTAGTTCTAGATCTCGTTAAAGTACATATGTGTACCAAATTTCAAGTCAATATCTTAAACGGTTCCAGAGTAAACGTGCACACAAAAAAAAGTTACAGACAGACAGACCGACAGACAGAAATTTTTTTTCGCTCAAACTTAAAATCTCGACGTTTCATGGCATTTTAAGCCAATAAAAATTTTTAAAAATTTTTTTGTCGTTACTATACTTCCACTGGACGTGGAAGTAAAAGTATCGATACTGCCCATCACTAACTGAAGCGCACTCGAGCGGGGTGTTAGCTAGTAGCGCGTGTGAAGGTATGCTTGAGTGGGGATTTAGACGGTCTCGCGATGAATTGAATGTGGCGCGGAATGAATGATATGAAATATTTTAAATTATAGCCGGTGGTTGTAAATACAACATATCAAATAATATAATTATAATAATTTGTAACTAAGTTTGTACAAAATGGTTTTTGTTATATTACTTAAACTGTAGCTTGCGGTTCTAAATTAAATGAAAATAAATTATTGTAACTAAACCTTTTCTTTCAGTTGGCAACTGAGCAAAAAGCGAGTAACTGTAGCAACCAGCTTAGCTCAGCAGTTGGGTCGAAGTTCCAATGTGTAAACAAAATTTGATTTATGTTATCAGATTGTCAAAATAAATAAATAAAAAAATAACTGCAAAATGTTGGATGCCAGCGTATTCAAATGATTGATATTCTTACAACTTGCTAGGGATGAAAACAATTAAAAACAATTAAAAAAAAACAAACAATGTATTCACAATAAAAGTAAATGATTTACAAAATCTTTACGATGAGATTAATAAACATTTTGAATGATTCTACAAATATTCAAATTAATAGGATTGACTACGAAAAATTTTAAGCAAAATAAAATTTAAATTTAAGTTGATTGAATATTTGAAATATAACAAAAAAAAAATGAAAAACTTGAAAAATGTGGTATAATCAACTGGTTTACAAATTTATAAGCTTCTGACCAATGGACTATTTTGCACAGAGATTTGGCTTACGTAACTTGGCGGAGAGCGTAGAACTCCGACGTGGTCAGGTCCTGGAGTCGGCCACGGGTATCCGGAAATGAGGACGATTTAGGTTTGTGATCTTGTCAACGAGGAATTTTCAGGAGGATGCTGAGTCGGAAAGATGTTTTACAGTACACAAATCGGATTTTATTACGTATTATTACGGCACGAACACAGTGAGATGTGAAGGAACAATAGCTAACGGCTAACATACAGCATCTGGTTGCGTGGTGCAAAAACAGCATGTTGTGTGTGAACGTCACTGCAACTTTTTTCCAAACTTGAAGTTTTGACGGGTAGCTGCAGTAGAAAAAACTGCCCGCTGCACGCTACTTTTAGGATCAGTGTGAACACGATACGAAACTTTTGCAGCTGCAACCCTAAAATTGCGCAGCAAAAGTAGCTATGTCTGACCGTACCTTTAGAATGCCCAAGTCGTGCATTGTCGTGTAATCAATCGTGCTGATTCGTTGCATAGATTTTCGTGCTGGTATTGAGCACAGAATCATTATAGTAACTCATCTATTTTCTTAAGAAAAGTGTTTAGGACGGTAAATGGTCGACTAACTGTATTGGTACCTACGTACCTAAAAGGAAAGCCGAAGCAATAAATAAAATTATGTAACGGGAATACCAAAGGTTCAGGAGTGGACTTTTGTCATCATTTAAATAATAAATTATATAGATTAAATTTTACGGGGATTAAAAACAATTCAAACAAAAACAACAAAATGGTTATGGTCAGAGTGTAATATTTTTTGGCAGTTCTGCAGCACACATGGAGAAACCGCCCCTGGAAAATACGCGTACAAAATAAAAAATATCCTTATTCAGCAACAGTCATGTTAAAATGTTTCAATGACCTGCAGAAAAAATCAACTGAATGCTGCTTATCTAATAGTTTAGGGGGTATCAATAGGGGAGGCGAGTGCGGGAAAGTTTCGTTTGAGGCGATTAAATATTGTTAGTAGATACTAAAAAAGTGTTTTTCAAATTTTTTCCTCAAGAAATAAAATAGGCCAAAAGCCGGCCTTAGAGACCCTCCTCCTTTATAAGCTTCTGACCAATGGACGATTTTGCACAGAGATTTGGCTTACGTAACTTGGCGGAGAGCGTAGAATTCCGACGTGGTCAGGTCCTGGAGTCGGCCACGGGTACCCGGGAATGAGGACTATTTAGCTTTGTGTCCTTGTCAACGAGGAGTTTCCAGGAGGATGCTGAGTCTGGAAGATGTTCAGCCAATTTGGAGCAATTTCCAGCCACTATCAAGCTCTATCTCGTGCCTTGCTTCGATGTTCGGTTGGTCCAGGGTTTGAGGAACCAGGAGTGAGGAACCAGTTAATAATAATAATAAAAAAAAAATCTGTACGATTAGCACTAGGTACAACAATTTTTCAATCCGACAAATTATTAATTTCGTGTTGGTGAACATATTTGTAAATAATGTCGTTTTCAGCACGAAAAGCGGGGTAAGATTCAGGCTTTTCTTGGATATTCTTAAGCATATTATTATACCATTTGTCCCGCTTGAAAATTGATATATCTAAAACCGAGATATCCTGAACAGCACACAGCACATGATAAAGCGGATGTCTGAGCCGTATAAGTTAACTTATGAAAATCAAGATTAATTTTAAACATATCTAAAAAATCTACTCCCAAAATCAAAGTATGGGTTAAAGAAGGAATTACTAATATTTTCAAAGTTTCTGAAATGTTACCAAGGGTAACCGGAATGGTTACATAACCAAATATATCGTAACTTTTCCCATCTGCTGTTTGTGACACGTAAATTCTGATCAGGAGATAGAGAAATATTTAATTTTAATATATTCACACCAAAAGAGCCGAATATTGACGAATTGCTACCGCTATCGACTACAGCATGAACTGAAATATCAAAAATTTTTATATCAATATAGGGACGTGAATCGTGAGGTTTTCCCACGAAAACTGGATTATTACTGTTTATTGATTTGCTAGACTGATAAATTTTTTTAACAGTATTTATCCAAGTGTCCCACTCTAATCGTGACGTTTTAATTTTTATTTTGCCGAGAATTTCCCCTTGCCTTTGCCTTGAGTTGTATCTGTGTCTCGTGAAGTAGAGGCCACAGGTTCTGGAACCTGAGCAACAGTGACGGCGTCCAGTTTTCCGCCACCAGGTGATACGTTTTTTTGAATTACAATTACATTTTGGCTTTATGACATTTTTACGTCCGCAACCATAGCAAAAAATATGTTTTGGCTGTTGACAAGTATCCGATAATCTGTTAAAAAGATTCACCATTGATGCAATAAAAATAGTGATTCGTTCGTTCTGCCCCTGTTATTTTGCGATAGGCCAGTTCCCTCATATGCTTGCGATCATCCCATAGCATACAAAGCACTAGATTTTCCGGATGTCCAAAATATCCATTTCTTTGAATTGCATCATGGACTATTGTTTTTAGTTCGTTTGATAAATATTCGCATAACTGGATAGTTTTAAAGATATGTTGTCCTCCATATATGCATGATGGATGCAGTTTGATGTCAAACCACATTGGGACATATACTTTAGTTATAAATGTTGCCAGCGTTACTAAATTGGCTGATGGATTGATACTAGCTACACATATGCGGTGAACTCGGTTAGCTGTAGTTAGCCAACGAGAATGGTTCAATTTACCAGGATCGCGCTTGGACAGATTTTCGGAGCAAGTACCAGTTATTACTGCTTGGCATATATCGTACATATACCTCTGGTCTGTTCTTAAATCATGACTAGGAATATCAGGAAGTGTAGAATTGATTGTGTTGAATTTAACCAAGGAAGTTTTTCGCATGTTGAAGTGCTTTTCCAATTGGTCCAGACAGAGCTCGAGGACCAGTTGTCTGTCCATCCAGGTGACTCAATAAATGTCGCAGTGGCAGTTAATTGACATGGAGCTGGCAAATGAATCATTGCAACGGTTTATTAAGATGTTTCTCCAGTAATGTAACAATCCCTCCTTTATGTCCAGTGTTAGTGTTGGTTCCATCACAACTGATCACTTGCAAAGTATTTATAGAGAGAGAGAACTTAAAAAAAATCGGTTATACTGTGCAAAATACTTGAGGCTTTTCCGGAAATGGGTGAAACGTGGCCAATATATTTGGAACCAGGTTCTTCGACAATTGATCTTTTCCTATTATCGCCAACGTTTTATCCTTGCGCCCGTCAAAAAAAGCCCAAGTAGTGGTTCATCTCCTAACTGTTGGAGCGCTTGCCGCTTTTGGTCGCGTGCTCTTCTAACTTTGTAACGGTCAATAACATTTTGCTTATCTTCTTTTTTAATTATGCCGTAATCTTGCAACACAGCCGATGCTATGGCTGCACCTGCTCTATCCGACACGCTATACCAATCAAGAGTTCTTGCCAATACTGGGAGACTACTGATATTTCGTTTGAATTGATTTTGGGTCGATGTGCTAGGTTGGATAGAATCAAAGTTTACTTTTACAAGGGACGCTTCAACTTCACTTTCAGAAAAATCTTCCGTACTATTAACTAGAGCAGATTCTGAACTCTTTATAACTCTTGAAGTTGTTGCAGATAGTCTAGCATTCCTGGCGTCTCTCTTTCTTTGCCGTTGTAATTCTGGAAGATCAACTAGGCCAATAGCCATTTTTCTGCATGTTCGTTGATCTTCAAGAGAGGGTTGTTCTTTTAAAGGTACCTATAATATAAGAAAAAAGATAAAAATATTATGACTTTAATATTACACAGTTACAATTTATTACAAATACAAATTTCCAAACTTAGGTACCAGTAAAAACAATAGTAATATTTTAAACTTATTTGTTACAGATATAAATACAAACAAACGAATTTGAAAACGATTGGAATAATTTTTTTAATTTGGTAGTGTCTTACAATAATTATAAGAATATATAAAATAAATACCTTGTATTGTTTTTCGCAAGCACACGAACGAAAATCCTTACATTTGCAAGCTGCAATGTCAAATAAACGTTTACTATCTGCCGCAAAAGCTTCTAGTTTTAATTTGTAAGATGTAACATCTTTCCTTCCTTTGTAAGGTTTGAGTAGAATCTGAAACTTTATGTTGAACTTTCTAATAAGTTCTACTATTCGTTGATGACTCACTGTTGGAATAGATACATTTTGCTAGATTGCTTCTACTTTTTGAGCAACGATTTCTGATGTCTCAGCTATTAAACAGTTTCTGTTTACAGATCTTTTTTCTAGATCTTGTCGAGTCCACAAAAAATATTTCATGACGCAGTCAAACGTTGGCAACACTTAGTTCTTTCGTTATTCCGAAAATAGGACAACAGACAGAGCTTCTTGTCTTCACATACATTTTTAAACCACAGTAGAAGTATTTGTTACTCTCTCAGGCACGACACAATATCAATAATGGCTGGTCGAGACCTATCAGCAAACTGAAATAATTATCGACTGTTATTGATGTCAACAATAGTTAGAGTGACGCATGCGCAATAATCGGAATTGCGCAGTCGTGCTGTGAACATAAGATATTTATTTTATTACGATATTATACTGTATGGTACAATTATAGACATTTAAATATTTTTATATATGTAACTTATAAATACAAAAATTATGACGCTTAAAAAACAAAATTTTTTAATTATTTTCCAGGGCCCCAGGGCGTTAGAAAATGATTGGATAATTAGTGGAGTGGGGGAGTGGAAGATCAACATTCACAAAAAAAAATATGCTAAAAATTCTTATTTCACCATAGAGAACTTTTGGAGACACAGGCGCTTTGATTTTCAAAAAAAAAAAAAAAAAATTCTACGCACATACCTCACTAGGACTAGAAATTATATACATTTCAACTGATTTAATTACAGTATACTTAAAAAAATCACCCATATACAGGGTGTCCCGGCACTATGGAGCAATACTTCTGGAAGGTATAGTTTGGGTCAAAATAACACAGAAAGTACCTATAATTTTTTTTCTTAGGGCGCCCCCTAAGGAAATATTGCCCTTTAAATGTTACATATTCAAGAAGGTTTTTTGCCTATTACTTCCAAACCGTTCTATCGATTTTAATAAAATTTGGACTGTGTACATATTAAATAAGTATCTTTATTTCAGAAATATAGCGCCCTTCGTATTTGGTCTAGGAAGCCAGGGGTGTTCCACCCCCAATGCTTTTTACCCCTAAATTTTGACAAATTAATTTTTGAAAATTAAGGTCACATTTTTAAATTCCTTAAATAATTTTCTAAAAATAGATATTCTTGTTTGACATCGATAAAGCGATCCGTTTTTGAGAAAAAATAATTTTACTGATAAGGGACAGAGGCTGACAATTCGTCAACACATAACTACATACTACAACTACAATACACACATAACTACATAACTAAGATAAATGTTCGATGTGAGCACCCTGTACAAGTATACATTCTCGTAAGCGAGATAAGTTGGATCGCTGAACCTGAAATAGCATTCCAGGGTTGATCCGAATGGCTTCACATTGGGTAGTGATTCTTTGTAACATCTCTGTTTTATACACGAAATTTTTGAGATGACCCCAAAAGAAAAATCTAATGGGTTTAGATCAGGAGAATGAGGAGGCCACGGTACTGGACATCCACGGCCAATCCATCGGTGGGGAAATTTTTTATCTAAATATTCCCTGACTGTGATGCTGAAATGAGGAGGAGCTCCATCATGCATGTACGTCATGTTTCTTATAGTTGCTAATGACACATCTTCCAGTAAACCATCTAGAGTTTCTTGTAGAAACCTTAAGTAATTTTCCCCATTTAACCGATTTTCCAAAACATATGGCCCTATTAAATAATTTCCAATTATTCCTGCCCAGACGTTAATTTGGAATTGTCGCTGGTGATGAGTTTGAATAATTGCATGAGGATTTTCATCGTTCCAACTATGTAGATTGTGAGAATTTATTACACCATCCCTGCGAAATCCTGTTTCATCCGTGAACAAAACACTACCAATAAATTTGCGGTCTTCCTGTTGCTTTTGCAGGAACCAATTAGCGTATTGAACTCGAGCAGGGTAGTCATCCGGGGACATTGCATGAACGTTCTGGATGTGGAAAGGATGGAGAAGCTGTCCTTTCAAAATTCTGTGAACCACCGACTTCGAAGTGTTAAATTGCGCTGAGAGCTTCCTAACGCTTACTGATGAATCTTCGGCAACAGCATCTAATCAGCGTTACCACATTTGGTAGATTTTTATTTCTTTTTAGTAGAATTTTAAGGATTTTTTGTAAAGTTTGGTAGGTAAAATTTGCTGGTAGATTTCTGATAGACTATCAGAAATCTACCAGCAAATTTTACCTACCAAACTTTACAAAAAATCCTTAAAATTCTACTAAAAAGAAATAAAAATCTACCAAATGTGGTAACGCTGCATCTAATACAGCTTCTTCCAGTACAACTGTACGAACGGTTCTCAGACCACCTTCACCCCCTCGTTTCGGTTCCACGCTCCCTAGAAATGAATAGCATTATTTTATTAAAGAGTTATTTATTCTTTAATTTTTAATATTTTATTTTTTTATTGCTAAGATGGATATCTACCTGTCTCTCGTACTCGACGGTTTACCCGTTCAAAAGTTTTCCTGTTTGGAATAACGGATCATTACCGGCGGCAAGTCCGTACATAAGTTGCATGTCGGCATATTCACCAGATGAAAAATTTGCCATGTCAATAAACTACTATCACAAAACTACTTACAACTTACTTATTACTTGCTACTCAAATTTGACGTTTAAATGTATTCAATTGTTTTCTCACAGGTATCATGCGGTAGTTTATATTAGTAGTATTCCTTGGTCCCTTATCAGTAAAATCATTTTTTCTCAAAAACGGATCGCTTTATCGATGTCAAACAAGAATACCTTTTTTTTTTAGAAAATTGTTTAAGGAATTTAAAAATGTGACCTTAATTTTCAAAAATTAATTTATGTCAAAATTTGGAGGCAAAAAGCATTGGCTTCCTAGACAAGATACGAAGGGCGCTATATTTCTGGAATAAAGACTCATTTAATATGTACACAGTCCAAATTTTATTAAAATCGATAGAACGGTTTGGAAGTAATAGGCAAAAAACCTTCTTGAATATGTAACCTTTAAAAGGTAATATCTCCGTAGGGGGGCGTCCTAAGAAAAAGAATTATAGGTACTTTTAGTGTTATTTTGACCCAAACTATACGTTCCAGAAGTATTGCCCCATAGTGCCGGAACACCCTGTATACTGGGTGTACATATTACAACAAACAGCAAACTATACAAATTTAACAATTAGAAAATTTATAATTTGTCAAGATGACAGCATTATAAATTATTTATGAAACTATTAGTAGGTAAATTATTGATAATATAATCAAAAGATACCTTTTTGAAACGACTCTAGAAAATATATCATAACATCATGACTTGACAGCGTCCAAAAACAATTGTAACATACTGGTGTATATTAATTTCGAATTTGAAGAATGAGAAAGCAAACATATTTATTTTCTATATTAATAGATAGTTGAAGCTGCTTCTAAAGCAAAACAAGCTGTTGAAAAGCATGTAAATAATCAGAATTATATGTACTCACCATCCACAGAAATTAATGGTATTCACAATTCACTATCTTTGGTATATTTGCAGTATCTCTAGCCTGTTTATAACTAGTTGTGGATTTGTTATTACCACTCAGAGGTGGTGTTCAATTGTTACATCTACTTCTAGAATACCAAATAAGTCAAGGAAACGAGTATTTATAAAATCTTTAAAAATAAAATTACCATTTACAACTGATTGTCGTACATTAAAAGGTATCTGTTTTTTATTTAAGTTCTTAGGTGATGTTGGAGGAGTCATTGTGTCATCTGAGGAACTGTTTGATGGATTGTATTTACTGGCATTGATTTTCTTTTTTCTCATTTCCCTTCCCGATTTGTCTTCCTTGGATGTCGAGTACTCTGGATTCTCAGCTTTTTTACGGCCACTCTTTAAAGTAGCTTAAAGTGCAAAACTCTTAGTGTCAACTTTCTTGCAACTTGGGAATACATTTCTTTATCTTCATGATTTCCAATTTCCTCTTGCAGACAATCTTGCACTTTTAATCGACTCACCGTTTAAAATTTTCTGCGTAAAAACCCAACTCGAATCTGTTGTTTTCTCATCTTTCGGGGGTGACACAATGTCCCATGTTTTTTTTTCTCAACATATTTATTTCTTGTTCTATGGCCCTTTTCCAATCTTCATCTCTGGTAGCTTCAGGATTTTTTGAAGGTAGGAAACATGTAGCCAACGCGGCCATAAAATTTATGTCATAATCTTTAAATCTTTTTGGTAACTCTCTCTTTCTCTCGGTCTACTTCTTTCTTTCTGGTATTTTTTGTCTTCATTTTTTACCTAATTTTGCCTTCTTATTTCTGTTAAATCATTAGTCTTGTTTCCATCTTTTAATTCTAATCTCACTTTTTCTTCTTCACTTTCAGGTAACCATGAAATTTTTAATTTCAGTAACTATGGGTTTTTCATTTCCGTCAAAAGAATCTTTTCCGAGTCCCAAATTCTATAGCTATTGTTTGTATATCAACTACTATCATCAATTTACTTCTCTCGTCTAATTTTCCTCTAATTTCTTTCGATATATTATGTACATGCTCTGTACTTCCGAAAACTTTAATATTTTCTGTTTTCTGATACGCAATTTCTGCTGGAGTTTTATTCTTCTTTTAAAGATCGGTTGGTACTCTGTTAATATTGTAAGTCCTTATAGTTTCACCCCAGAACGTGTCTTTGAGTTGTGAGCCCATAAGTAAGCATCTAGCTATATTTAAAACAGTTCCATTAAATTTCTCGCCTATTCCGTTCTATTCAGGGTTCCTTGACAACATTTTTCTCAAAATTAACATTTACTTCCACATCCAGTGGAAGTATACTAACGACAAAAAAAATAATTTTAAAATTTTTATTGTTCAAATAGGCTTAGAATGTCACGAAACGTCGAAATTTTAAGTTTGAGCGAAAAAAAATGTGTCTGTTAGTCTGTAACTTTTTTTTGTGCGCACGTTTACTCTGGAACCATTTGAGATATTGACTTGAAATTTGGTACACATATGTACTTTAATGAGATCTAGAACTATATTGTATTTTCATCTTGTTCCGTCGAAGGGTGGGGGGTAAATTGGGGTAAATTTGGGGAAAATAGGTAAATCAAGCAGGTAAGAGTCCATAAAATTGGTATTTAGTATATACAAGAGAAGCTAAGGTCTCAAAAAAAATTTTGGCATCAGCCACCTTCATTACCACCCCCACCCCATTATTAAAGAGGATGAAAAAAAATCTGATTTAGTGTGTGTACAAAAACCAGAAAGCTCAAAATGTTTCTTTACTTCATCCCCCACTACCACCCCCTATCACCACTTCCACCTCGCTACCGATGTGGGGTATCGTTTTATGGGTTTTTGAGGTAGAGCATTTCAAATATTATATTATTAAAGTTCCATAAACAATTATTTCCACATACAAAATTTTTTCGTTGTGAGTGACTTGGATAAAAAATCTGGATGTGGAAGTAGTGATTCCTTGGGCAGCGGTTTTGTCTATTGCATTAATAGTCCACAGTACAGCACCATTTTTTTAAATGATTACTAACAGGCTGAATTTTCAGTAGCTTCGTTTTGGCGAGACGCCCAACTTTTCTCTCTGCGAAAATTCTCGGTAGTGGTAGCTGGTATGAGCTGCGCTTGGGTATCTATATCGATTGGGTGATTGTTCAAATTTTATTACTAACAGTTAGTTTTTTGGTTAAGTCTTAAGATAATTTGACAAAAAACACGTCCTACAAAATCGATGGTTTGACCGAAGCATCCCCCACTCCCTACATGTCCAAATAACGATGTCAAAAAAATGATTACTAACAAACTGATTTTTTTGCTATTGCTTAATAAATGTTTTTAAAACCAAATGACCACATTGTACTACAAATTGAATGGTATGCTTTTCCAGTCCTACGCTCGGAAATTGTCAGTCCCACGGTAACACTTTTCTTATTACTAACTGTACACACTGTACACATGATAGGTTAGTGTATTATCTGCCAAATAAAATAGTGTCCTACAAAAAAATTGGTATGTATCGCTAGTCCGACAAAAATTATTTTAAATAACGTATTATTTTATAATAATTGCGGTTTTGGCAAATTAATATACTTTTTTACTTAGGCGGAATTTTGATAACATCTACCAAATGCACATAGATTCAGATTATCAAAAAACATTTACCTTGATTTTAAACCCAAATTCGTAAATTACATTCGTTGCGAATTTTTGAATTTCATGCACTTTTATATGTTTTATTAAATGTTCGACTACAAGACCGAACAATTTTCTTTATAATTCATCAATGTAATGTTATTTTTAATGTTTAATTGTTTGTTTCATTTAAGAATAGCACGGTTAATGTAAAAAGTTTATGAAAAAAGTGGGAAAATACTAAAAAAAATTGTATCAAAAAAATATCTTTTTTGAATAGCTGAAAAAAAAGAAATATGCATTATGCATAATTTTCATATTTGAATAACTCTCTTTTATTGTATAAAAAATGTATATTTATGCATATAACAAAATAAATTAATCTTCATCAGGTTCATCCGTCGACCTTCCATCCTCGTCGCTACGAACATCATTCTCATCTTGGCAACTATCATTTTCATCGTTTATGTTATCTAACTGTAATAAAAATATAAAAAAAATAATAAATTGCAGAATAATCGACAAGTAAAATAAGTATTAAAAGGGTACCTTGGCAGTCAAAAGATAATTCTTCAAAAGATAGCCTTTGAGGACTATCGAACCAATAATATTCGAATTTGCTATCAATTATATTATTGTCCATCCATTCTGGCGTTTTATCGGTGGGGCTGCGCATGGATGCATTTACACCATACACTGCGGATGTACTGTGTTCTCTTGATTTGCTGCAACAATTCTTCTTTCGTTGGTGGTAAACTAGAGGCATCGTATCCTACGATTTTTTTTTAAATTCTTCTTTTTCATTCCTGCATTTGTAACCTTTTTCAAACAATTCGTACCGTCCTTTATTAATGTCATTTTTCGTTTTTTATGCATACATCCTATCCACATACTCTTCAGTAATTTGAAATACCTCGCTTGATGTTGTTAATTCAGTGCGTCCACTGTGTAGGAGTTGCATAAAAGCCTCTTGTATTTTTTTTAAGTATTAAATGACCTCTTTTTTCCATTACGGTAGAAAGCAGGGTTATAATCGTTTCCGTAAAAATGTGGCATATAGCAAGTGAACAAAATAATTTTTCTCCAAGGTTGGCATAAATTTCATTGATGTTAAGGTACAATTTTTTTTTATCTGTACTTAAATTAATAATTACTTTAATGTTGTCTTTCAGGTATTTAAAATTCGCTAACATTATCACAGGTACATCAGAATCCGTACAATGCACCTGCACACGATAATAATTGGCGTTCAATTGGCAAATGTGGAACACAATTTTTGTGTTAGCTTCTTCGTAATAACAAGACAGATTGTAGTCAATCGCTCTTTTGAATGATTTGAATCAAATTTTACTCAAGTATAGAACAAATTAAGATGATCTAATTATGACCAGAAAAACATTCGCCTACTATAAATGCAAAGCAGTACCAAAGTATGCAGAAAAAATCAAAAAATCATATTAGGCGTTTTTTATCGCTAAATTTCGTTAATGAAACTTGTTCAGAATTGTCCAAAAACGGTAAGTCCAAAATTTAATCAAAATAAAAAAATATTGAGTAATACAGTAGTGTTACAAATTTCAAAATAGATTTTTTAAATTTTTTATCAATATATACCACTTTTGTAGGACATTAGTAAAATTGTGTTCCACACTTTATTCCCAAGAGAACAAATTGAAAATTAGGTTGTTAGTAATGAGAAAAGTGTTACCGTGGGACTAACAATTTCCAAGCGAAGGACTGGAAAAACATATCATTCAATTTGTAGGACAACGTGACCATTTGATTTTAAAAACATTTATTAAGCAATAGTAAAAAAATAAGCTTATTAGTAATCATTTTTTCCACCTCGTTATTTGGACATGTTGGGGGTAGGGGACGCTTCGATCAAACCATCGATTTTGTAGGACAAACGTTTTTTCGATTCTTTTATTAAATTATCTTAAGATTTAACTAAAAAACTAACTGATAGTAATAAAATTTAAACAATCACTCAATCGACAGCTCATACCACTACCGAGAATTTTCGCAGAGAGAAAAGTTGGGCGTCTCATCAAAACGAAGCTACTCACGAAAATTCAACCTGTTAGTAATCATTAAAAAAAGGGTGCTGTACTGTGGACTATAATACTGTTCAGTGTTTTTGTTTATCATATGATTAGTTGGACTGTTATCAACAATGAAAGTTAAATTATCACTGTCATTTAAATCACTAAAGCACACAGTGTTACCAGCTGTCTTGCTTACGGTAGATTCACAGTTGCTTGATTTGCCGACCACAAACGGAATATTTTCTTCTGCAACATTTACCCTGTCTAAGTTTCTACTATCACTTGGACACTCATTTCTCTTATGTGGTTCACCACACTTAAAACATTAAATTAATAAAATTCATTCGATTCGCTTCCAGAAGATACAGAATCATTTTTGTTCTCCCTTTTCTCGTTATCGACTAGAAAACTTCCCTCTGTTCATAAAAGCAACTGAACCTGAGGTCTGGGCTGTTGATTCTTTGCTATTATGTTCCTGACGAGACTTTTCTTGGAATAACTTACTTTTAACAAATTCAAAGTTTATTTCCGAATGATCTTTCGTGTATATAATATCTATGGTTGTTGTCACTGCGTGAAATGAATCTAGCATTGCAGAATATATTATTTCTCCTTCACCGATTATTTCACCACTGCTTTTCAGATCAGAAACAGTTCGTTAAATTCTGTGATAAAATCGGTTAGTGATTCCGTAGTGTACATCATGTTCCCTAGTTTCCGTTGTAGTTCCTCCTGAATAGTTAACCCTTTCTTCAACGTGTTATACATTTACTTAGCTGTCTTTTTGTTTTGCACCACTTGCAATACATATCTTCTGAAAGCCATTGTACAATAACATTTCTAGCTTTAGCATCATTTTTTTTCTCGTCGTCTGTGCCGGTTTCTTCCAAAACTTTCAAGGTTCTATATTGTTCCAGGAGTATCTTTAATTCAAATTCCCAGTTTGAAAATCCGGTTCCAGTAAAGGTTTCAAATTAGCAACTTGTTAGCAAGTGGTTCGCCGCTATTTTACTTTTGTTTCCCTCCAACACAATTTTTCCTTTTTGCTTCTTCCAGGGAAATTCTAGATTATAATTTTAACGTTGTTCCTCTGGGCCCATAACCTCTTAAACTATGAGCAATAAATACTGAGTTGGAGTTGAAACTAACTTTATTATTTTCAGTAAACAAATAGATACATACATAAAGTTATACACAGAAAAATACGAAACTTAACGACTGCACATAATCAACCTTTTTAACTAACACTAATACTTTATCACCTGTTTAGATATAAAAGTACAAACATTGCAGAATTGCCAACTTATACCTTTATGATATTCAACAGTATCAAAATCCCCGATTTGTTGTAAAGTAACCTTTACGGCGATCAGTGATCTTCGACTTTTAGAAGTTTTAAATATTGGCTGAGAGCTCGCACTGCAAAATTCCTGAAAATTGACTTTTTCATGATAGATAATTTTTTGTGCGCATGCGTCGAGTTCCGCCATGTTTGCTCGGACATTTTTCGAATGTCAATATTTAATTTGACATAAACATTACGTTTAGTATGATATCGTATAGTTTACCTATTTGAAAAAAATTGAAAAAATCGTCATATTAAGTGCTCAAGGAAAAAAAAACAGGCAAGACATTCTCAACAGTGCGGGAAATGTGAGTCGTGGGTGAAAGCTTGCCGACGTGGTGATGGAAGATTTTCCTCGATAGACGATGTTAATAAAGATACATACATTATTCTCTTCATTTCGAAGGAGAAAGAGGTCCTAATACGAAATTCCAATAGACCATACTAGAAAGAAAATTGAGAAGGTAATTATTGCTGTAGTCAAGTTTCACGCTTCGGTTCTCCTAACCTATGTTTGAGAAAATAACACATTATCTTACTGCTTTTAGAAAGTAAGGAAAAGAACGAGCTTGCCCGAAAAATACAAAATAAACAAAGCAGATAGTTGTGCTATTGTTAATAGAGAAGAAAAATCTCACGTTATGGATCAGGATTGCAACGACATTCTTAATTGCAAGAGTGACGTGAATGTAGCATATTTTAATCTTTCAACGTATTGCATAATAGTAATGAGGCATTATCAGAGAACGGTGTAACGGTTTCTTGCTCAGGTAGCTGGTTTGGAGATTAATACATGGTCCAGTTTAGTTAATAAGACAGCCCAATAAAAATTAACAATTATTTTTCTTCGAAACATGTAAAATACGTCAGTATTACATAACATACATTTTAGTACAGGTTATCGATTCTACAGGTCCGTAACTTTTACGGTTATCAGGATGACATTTCTGTTATATAAATGAGAGAGAGGAGACGAGAGTGTAATGTGACAACGCGGTGGATAGCTGCTACTAAGACGACGCACAGTGGGGCCAAATGCAGGTAAAGTTGGCAATAATTCTGAAATTTGGTAGATGACCGACAGATAGGCTCAGGATTATGGAAAATATATTTTAAAAAAATCAAATATTAAAAAGAGGTTGGGGTATAAGGGGTGAAAAAATTATATCAACAAAAAATTAGAAAATTTTGCAACCATTTTAATTATGTAAGGCTAGTAATGTGAAAAATATTTTAAACTTATAAAGCGTTTTTAAGGGTAGAAAAAAATTCTGAAAAAATAATCCTAAATTAATAAAAATAAATATTTTATAGATGGAATACGTTGATAGTTTAATTATAAAAAATATAAAAAAAATAAGATAGTTTCCTTTTGAAACCTGAAGTTCGATTTCTCGGACATTCAGTACAATTTTCTACGTAATCTTGAAGAAATTAATTCGATCTTCCCTTGTTTTTCTTGTTATATTATTTCATTACATTGTACATAGTCCGTCTTGTTGTTAGTAGAACCAGATCCTGGAAGAAGAAATTAATAGAAATAATGAACTAACTGTAAAAGATAAAATTAACTAGTCTACCGCATGGTAAATATAAACTTATATTTTAAATTGACACAAACATGCGCAAACTTGTATTAATGATTTTGAAAAACGAATAGTTTTTTTTTTACCAAAATAAGTAAAAATATTAACCCTGAAATGCCCTAAACCTAACTATAATCGTAAGTATGTATAAAAATAATAAAAATGTTACAAAATTTTAACACGTGGTGTACTTGTTTCGATTTTAAGGTTTTTCATTAGCATAAATCCATAGAAATATTCAAAAAGTAATAATAATAATATGTAGGTAAAGCTTCCATGACGAAAACAATTCACAGATGGAACACAGAAGAAATTATACTAACTGGAAATAAGCGCTGGAACAAATAGCCAGTAAGACGCACAAGTTTCGACTGGTGTAGCGGGGATTTGGGTGCTTCCCCTTTCCGTTTTTTAACGAAACGTAATGCAGAAAACTTTAAACTATAGTTTTAAAATGAAATATAATACTTATCGCCATTTCCGATTTTTGATTTTTTGACAACTTTATCTGCATTTGGCCCCACTGTGCGACGTCGAAAACGAATAATCATCGGCACAAGGGGGCTCCCAGCTCAACACTCTGAAGGAAACCTCAGAAGGAGAGGTCAAGTTGCATTCATTCTGGCTCTGGCGGCAGAACGGCGTCGGGCAAATAACCATTGACGCAAGGGGTTCCCAGCTCAACACGCAGAAGGAGACCTCTAGGCCAAGTTGCATTCGTCTCGGCTCAGTTGCATTGTGAGGCGTACAAATCTGAAATATGTCCAGCTCAGCACGCTGAAGACAGATGTCAGGAAGTGTATCCATGCACTGCTGATTTGTGACCGGGCTTTTATATCCAAGAATTTTCGCTTACTGGTGATGTAGAGCTGCGTATAGATTGGTGTCGCGTGCAAATCCGTGCCTTTAGACGGGAGCTTGGTAATTGTCATGGCGTGTGCACATTGGTATCGTGTGTAAATCCGGAAACTTAGTAATGGAACATGAATTTAAGAATGCTCCATTACAACAGAGATGGAAGTGTTTTTGTCGGTGAGCAAACAGTACACATCGACATTTCTGACACGTACATGTCAATGCGTTTGTCGAGGAAGTAAGAGCAGGCGACCGAGTGCAAACTGAATTGCAAGGAGAGGATATTTTGTTAAAAATCTAAATAATTTTCACCATTTAAGCGACTTTCAAAAATATGACGACCTATGGGATTATTATTGAACATCCCACACCACACATTTACAGAAAATCTATGCTGACTCCAGATATGGAAATTTCGAGTATTATTTATACCATCACGGATAAATTGAGATTCATAGCTTCCCTTACTAATTCTGTTATCACGCCACAATTGTGATTCTTCTGCAGCAAACATTTATTCTTTGCTTTTGTCGGAGGAAATATAGTTGATTTTGGACGCAGTTACCAATAGTTTCCGTAATTGCCAACTCCTTGTCACCCTAAATGCCACACGTAACATCAAGAGGCCCGACTAGTTCTTTGGTAAGATTTATTGTCAATCTAAATACAACAGTTTGCAAAATACTTTTCCTACATAAGCTTAGTTCGTTCCTAGGAACAAGCAGTAATTACCACATGTATGGTTGTTTATTGGACAAAGTGTTACTTTTTTGTAAATCTGCTGATAATTCATTCATTCATTGCATACTCATTTGACATTTCAAAATATCAGCAAGATCGTAAAGACTTTTCTGTCTGAAATTACTCTTATTTGAGTACTGCTTCTCATCAGCGGTGTGTGGTTGCTTTTTCTTACGGCCCTGATTCCAAACACACAACTGACTTGTACAAGCATTTTCTTTATCGTGTTCTTTTTGAAAGTCCAATAAAGTGTACAGTAAAGCTACGACGTGGGAACAACGGCCTAATGATGAAGGTTTACAATTACATTCATCATCAATAATCTTTCCATTAATGGGATTAAAAATCAAATTAACTTATAAAATGTACCAGCTTTAGACGAAGCTTGGACTTTACATTTAACACAATAATACTGTTCAGATAACGGATCATCGATGACTTTATATTACGTGATTCATATACGTAATCATTATCAACATAAATGTTTCCTCTTTTCAAAGGTTTCGAAGTGTTGTAATCTTCTTTACTTGGCCTGGGCAATCGTCATTGTCATAGTCACTGCTGTTGACACCGGAGACAATGCACGTTGAAATGATGTAGTCATATATTGATGAATCGTTAAAATTTGATGATGATGTCGTTGAGGGGAAACTTTTCCAATTATCTGCAAAGGACCCTGCACAGATCTTATGGAAATTGGCCCCCGGTTAAATTGGTTGAATTTCTAATATGTTGATTTCGACTTTCTGATCAAAAGCTCTTATGGGCCCAACTCGATCCTACATCTAATTTCCGAGATACAGCTATAAATCCTTGAAAAATTCTGTATCTTCTGGATTATTTAATTTATTGATGGGGTATCAGAGGTCAAAGAAGCCATTTCCTAAAGTTTTTCAATTAAAGTTTTTTGATCAGTAAGACACATACTTTATGTACGAAAGTTTTAGCCAATTTGACCAAATATTTGTTTCACTTTTTAATTTTATGTAGAATTTCCGGCGCCCTCGCCAACATTTCGCTACCTCACTATTACAAGGTTCTATGTGTTAAAGACATTTGGAGAAAACGACCTTCAAAAGTTGGAGTTGTCCTACAGAAGATACTTTATTATTTTAAGATGATATTTTTTTCTCATACCTATGTTGATTCTAAAGTAATTTTGTCATTAATAGTATTGATTAATAATAAAATTTTGAAAACAAAAAAAAGAAATATCGACATAGAACTTTTTTAAAAATTTTACGAAAATATTAGCGTCGACATAGAACTAGGATATGCTCTTAATAATAATAATATGTTAAAATGTCAACAAACAACAAAAATGTTTCAAGTAAAACATTGTAAAATAATTTTACACAGCTGGTATTTCATTACAAGATTATACTTTTATTTAAGAAAAAAAGACAACATTCTCTAGAAGATACAATATCGTGTCATATTAAAAAAAAGGGAAGTATTTCTTTGGAGGCTTCTTTATTGCTCGTTTTTTTTTTATCGGAGGATCTTTTGAAAATATTGATTCATAATATTCTCTATTTACAGTAGTAAGCCAAGGAAACATGGATCTTATAGCAATTTGTTTCTGGCACTGTTAATAACTTTGTGTAAAGTTTCTTAGGTTCTGGTAGAACTAAAATATTTTCTTTTTTTGCCTCTTGTCCATATGGTGTTTTAATAGTTACAAACTTAAACTCTCTATCACTATGAGAAATTTTATATCCTACTTCTGGATCACCTTATATTAATTTCTACGATCTACATTGACTAATAATCTTAGTAGAGATATCGGTGAATAATATTCTGTTTTTGACAAAACTCTGTCAATGGCGCTGTGAACTGTATCCACCTGTTGAATACAGGAATGGCCAGGTGCGGAATATTTCATTGTAATACTTTTAATTTTTTCATGAGGTTTTAGAAAAATTGCTATAGCGTAGAAAAAATATGAATTTCTGTTCTGTGGAACACAGCTGTCGCTCCATAAAATTAGTTCCATTATATTCGGATTGTCGGTAATTACTTGCTCTAAAATTCTATATACTGCACTTGCAATATCATTTCCAGCACGACCGGCTAATGCCTCATTCCAAATTGCACAATAAACCTTCTTTGTAATGGAAAGGTGAGCTGTCATGTTATATACGGCAAATTTACTTTTATTAAAAAAAAATGCTTATTTCAGCTTTAGGACAGGATAACACATTCTCTAAATCAAAACACAATACTGCTAGGTTCCAGCTGTATCCTGATGACGTTCATTTCTCGCTGATTCCTTCTCCGATATGTGATCATTGTATTCACTTACTTTCTCTTCTGTACATCTGTTTTCTTCCTTCATTAAACGATATTCTTCGCATAAATCGCATCTGTCCTTTTTTGGTACAAGAAAATACAAATTAAAATCATTACAAAATATTTTTCTATACTTTGATTCTTTAACAGGTTGTTTATTTTTTGTTTCGATCCATTCCAAATATAATTCAAACATCTTCCTGATATTTAAAAATCTATCCAAATACTGTCTAGAGGTTCTGGCTCTACAATAATGGGAGTCAACTACAGGAAATGAGTTGATATGTTCTTTAACTAGCAGAACGTCCTCCTCGGATATACATTTTTTGACATGTTTGCCTTGGGTGCTTTCAATAGGGGTATTTGCAATATAATTTTTTTTCTGATGAACTGTATATATAATTTTTTGACTTATGGACAATGTGGTACAATAATATACCTTGCATACTCTTATCTTGTCTCCCCTTACTTTAAAGAAAAATTCGTATGTAGCGCCTTTTCTTGAATTGTTTGCATTTTTTCCACTCCTTCGACGAGAAGGTACATTTTTAGTAGTGGTCGATAGTAAAAACGTCTTTTTTTGTGTCGCCGTCAATTTATAATATTCATTAAATATACTTTGTCTGTCTTCATCAGTTATTTTATTACTAACATTTAAAAATGCAGCGATTACTGCAGTCCTTTTTGTTCATAATTGCATTTTTAGGAACAATTTTTTTTCTCAAAGAAATATATTCCAGTCCACGGTCAAATAAAACTTTTCTTTTATTGCAGACCCAATCCTCAGGATTACGTTTACGTTTACGAGTTGTTCTCTTTTTTCCACCAATATTAACGTCAGCATTGTTGTCATTGTTTACAACTATATCAGGATCAGGAATTATGTTTCTCTCATCAATGCTTTCATCACTAAAAGATTGACAAAGATAAGCATAACCTATATAATTATGACAAAATACAAACATACCTTGAGTCATGATCAGCTGATGGAATGTAATCCCCATCACGTCTAGAATCATCACTATCTTCGAAATAATAATTATTGTCTTTACTAGAGGAGGCTTTATTGTCCATATTATATTGGTAACCACACGTTTGACCCGATAATTCAACACTCTAGCTTTGATAGTTTGATAAAAGAGAGAATAGGAAATAAAATATTCAAGAATCAAGATGTCACTTTCAGCTACAAATTAGCGCTATCTACATACGACTGGGAAAACGACAATGGTAATTTCATTTGAACATTACAGGGTTCTATGTATCTACATAGAAGTCATTTTTCGTAAAAAGTCCGACATACACCCTTGAAATTCAAAGTATAAATCAGTTCTTGTTGGTGCTGCCACCTTGATTTTTTTCCAAGCTTCATTCTCAACATAGAACCATGTTGTACTGTAACTAAATTTGTTAAAAAATGTCACATAGAACCTTGTAATAGTGAGGTAGCGATTTTTTAAACTTTATTTTTTCCACACTATTTTTATTAAAAGAATAAATATTTTTAGTACAAAATATTATAATGGGCTATTAGAACGTATCCCAATATAAAATATATGAAAATAAATCTTGAATTCGGAATTTTTTTTAAATTGCAAGAAGTCATTCTTATACATTTCTTGAGCTGTACCTTGGAAACTAGAAGTAGGGTCGAGTTGGGCCCATGAGAGCTTTTGATTAGAATGTTGAAATTTACACCATATTAAAAATTCAGCCAATTTAACGGGTGGCCAATTTCTATAAGATCTGTGCGGGGTCCTTTCGGGATATTGTTGTTGAGAATGCTGCGCTACTTCTTCTTTTCTTCGTCAAACCATTTTCGTTTATGCATAGAAAAATCGACAGAAACCTCATTTTCAATTGCATTTCTGTGGCTATATTTTCGTAAAAAAAACAGAAAATATTACTACAGTATCAATTAATATACGAATATCAATTCTTCAACATTTACATATTGTAGACTAACACATTTGTTTTCTACTAATGCACTTGTACAAAAATTGATATGTGGATATTAGGGTGGCCCATCTTTTTTAACTCTGGATTTTGTTTCGGGGCACCATCTAAAATTGTTCTACTAATGAAAATAATAAACTGTACCAAATTTTAGTTAAATCGGACAATATTAAATGGCGCCGACTTAAAGGCAAAATTTAAAATAATTGCAATTAACGTATATCTTGCAAATAAAACACCATTTCTAAAATATAAAGTTTTATTTTATTACCCTTTTGCAAATACACATATTTACATCATAAAATACTAAATTTAATTCTAAAACAACAGGCATTTTGATTATATCTACTGCATTGGTTCTGTAACTGTTGATTTTTTTGAATCCGGAAAACGCCGACGATAATCCATGACAATTTGTAATAAAAATTGTTTCTGTTCTTCATCTTTTGTTAAAATATTGCAGTAATCTGTAATTAATTTAACGGCCCTTTCTGCTGAATCGTTGAAAACCTTTAAATTGCTGACAATTTCAAAAGCTTTTTTATAATTCTCATCATTATTCCAAAACTCAGGATCGTTTTTTAAAAAATCTGTATTTAAGTCAAGCTTTCCAAAAAAATTTTTTGTATTGAAGGTTACAAAGTCAGATATGGATTTACTTAATATCAGAGAAATTTCGTTTTCCCTAAATGTCAGACGTTTAATGCCCTCATCATTTGTTATTTCAGTCTCATGAGAAGTCGTCATAACTTCAATCATTTCTCTTTTAACCTGAAATGAAACTTGATCATCGAAAAACGCCATTGCGATATTTTCTGGATTGAGGTACCATAAATGATTTAGCATTTTGTGGACAGCAGTATTCGAGATATCTAGATCAATATTTTTATAATTGATAAGCTCTTTAAGAAATTTTAAATCATGATATGGTGCTTTTACTGCAAATGGGGCGGTAAACAAGGCTTTAATGTAAATAGTGACAATAAAAATACACAGATCTGTTAGACTCGATAGTTCTTTAGCCGTTAGTTTAAATTCATCGCGAAATAGAAAAATTTTTAAACAGTAAATGGCCTTCGCCATCCATCTTGCATGGTGGAATGCTCCAGGAACACGAATTGTTATTTTGCGAGATGGACGTTCAAGGAAAATTTCGGATAGTTCTAGGAGTTCTCGGTAATCTTCTCGAGGTTGTTGTTTCTGTAATGACAACCTTATAAAACTTAGAATGACATCTTTTTGTTCACACAAAATGAGTTGAATATTTTTAGATTCTGTTCCAGATTTATAATTTTGTTTATTAATTTTTGGCCACGACGCTTGAAAACGTTTAAATAAAGGGACATTAGGACCGGACGATTGAGGCATTTTAATGTCAAAACAACCTCTAAGAATTATTTCAAATATATGATGCCTGCATGGAAAATACAAAAGGCTTTTTGTCAAATTTTGCTCTAATAAAGTGCATGCACCATTAACGTAACCAGTGTTAGATGCCGTTGTGTCACAACATAAAGCTTTTACAGTATCTTCTAAACTTAGTTCTACAAGTAACTCAAAAACTGCATTTGCTTGTTCTCTACCGGTAGAATCTGGTATTATTGGTACACCTAACAATATTTCCTTGTTTCCACTAGTCAAAACTACTGCAAGCCTTTCGAATTTTTCCCTGCCGGTAACTGAGGACAAAAGCTTCCCATCCCAGTGAATAACCGCAGCAGATGAATCAGATACATTAAGTCGTTTCTTTATGTATTCCATCCTTTCTTTTCTTAGTTGTTGTCTAGAACGTTGAATGGTTGATCTACTTATGCTTAATGATTTTACATCATGTCCTAATGCTTCAGCCGTCGCGGTTATTAGATGAACCGCATCTCGGTCACTTATTTTACACTTATCAAGAACCGCTACCATCTTTGTTGTTACTATATTTTTAACTCCATATAATTTTCTTTTCTTTGGTTTCGATGGTCCTGAAAGCTCTTGTGAAGTAGATGGCACAGGCTCTTCGTCTTCAACTTCATCTTCATCTAACTCTTCTAACTGAGGTTGCAAATCAGTTGATGAATCTGTGTCTGAAGTAGTAAGTCGAAAAGGCTCACCTGAAACAAGGATCATTTTTAGGATTTTTTTCTTTAATCATTGCCAGAATTTTTCAAAAACATTTCCTGCCGACTTTTCTCGAAGAACTTGGACTGTTTAAGTTTTCGCATTTCAGCTCGGCACTCTTGTTCGGTTAACTTGAAGTCTATACCAAGCATAAATCCTGGACGACCTTTCTTTCTCTGGTTTAGTAAAAATTCTTTATCTTCTTCAATTTTCATCACAGTTAATGCATTTGCATGCGCGATATCAAAGAGATCGTCTAGTTTTTCTACAAACATATTTTCTTTTTGTCTAAAACTATCTCCTGCCTTTTTAGAGTTTTTTTGCAGTGTTTTCCATTCCGTATGTAAATCTTCCACTTTTTTGATGCAGTGTTTTTTATCCCGTATTGGAATACGAGCTTTATTCCAGAAGATCACAGTTTCTTCAATAACCAATGTTGCACTTTCTCGAAGAGTTAACTTAACTTCTCTCGCATTAAAAAATAGCACTTTTAAAACTTGTTTAATTGAAGGTAATTTACTACCAACAATTTGAGACGAATAGTGTCCAATCAAAAACACAAGAACCTTTTCTTAAACCGTGAGATGACATGCTGATTGTTGCTAAGTAACCATGAAAATGCCTACGATACCAGCGATACGATCTCCACCCAAATATGAAACGCAACCAATGAGAGGGGCGCTATGTCACGATCACGTGATGATCCCGTACATGTGTTTATTTTGATGCGGTCTCTAGATTCGGTGAAAAGACAGTAGTGTTAGGCAGAATCAAATAAAAGTGTCGGTTTATTTGATACTAAAATCATAATAACAAAGAATAAATTATCCTAATTGTTGATAAAAAGAGAACCCGTAATTTTTTATAATATGAACGGCACGATAAATATACTCCTATACATGAAAAACTAAATATATCAACATAAACTATAAATGATGACAAGTGTGAATAATTGGGCTAGCAGTACATGCGGCGTGCCTTTATGTTAGTTGCTGTTGTGATAATATACTCGGTTAGACCAAATAATTATTTGAAATATATACCTATATATATATTCATAATTTCATATAACGTCAGAAAGTAGTTATAAAGAATATTAATTTATGAACCCTGTTAATTAAAAATTCATTAAGGTATAGAGTGAAACGTGGTCTTATTTAATCTATAATATCAATTTATTATAGTATACTTTTAACGAAATTTTAAACGAAAGTCGGCGCCCTTTCCTGTTGTTTGGCAGTTGACATTTTTTGTCAGATACTTTCTTATACAACATAGAACGACATTAGCAGGTGCCCCAAAAAAAAATTAACTTTGATGTTTCACCTATATAACGGATGGGCCACCCTAGTGGATATGTTCCATGGGTATACAATATTTTAGACGTTTTCATAGGTATTTATTTTCCTTTTTTACAATATTGTAGATTTTAAGCTATTTTTTGAAGTTAGTAAATTCTGGTAATTTTCTAGGGGGATTCCAACATTGATTTCATATTTAAAATTCATAGGAATACGATATATTTTAGTTATTTGCACTTTTGCATTTTTATTTTTTTCTCAATATTGATATTAAGCGGTTTTTTGAGGTTAGAAAATTCTGGTGATTTTCTGGGGGGAATTTCGACATCGGATTCGTATTAAGCGACCCAAAATACATAAGAATACTATATTTCGGTCGTTTGTACAGCAAACATACCTGTGTGGCTGTGCAATTATTTTGTTGTAAAATCAATTCAGACAGTACAACGCATTATTCTGAACAAAAAATGAAGAATACATTTTTTTCATTTAAGAATGCTTTTACAAATAAAAAATTTTTTTAGTTGAAATAGTTGTTAAATTATTACCTTCTTTGGTCAATATCCCGTCATTAAAATTTGTTGTGCCCGAGGAGAATTTTGATCGAAATGTTATAAACCACCATTGTGCAAAGTTTCAGCGCCCGAGAGTGAAAGCCAAATTACATATAAAAGGTGCGGGGTCATGTATCAGTAGGTTGTCCCCATCGAAAGGGAACAACCAACGTTTAGACAATATTTGGAACAACCTACTGATGAATGAAAAATTAAAAAATGGGACCAAAGAAATTATCTTATTTTTTTGTAGCAATGCGCCGCCTATAACTTTAACTAATCTGACGTAACGCGGTCCAACCATATCACTTCCCCTCCCCCTTTATCATACTTGGGACTGACAGCAAAGCTGGAGAGGGTAGAAGTGACTTTTTGGTTTTAATCACACTACAAAAATAACAACAATTAAAATAATTTTTGGAGAATACAGCACAGCACAAAAGTTAAAAGTGATTAAAAGTCAAAGAAAATGTTACCTTAAATGCACTGTTCTAAGCGTCGAATGGCGTATTGACCATCGATCTACAAATACAATTTAAAATTTAATTTTAATAGGGTCCAGTGTCTTTCCGACACATTGACCTTATGCCAGTGAACTCTACAACAACAAGTAGGATATTTACTTAAACCCGTCGATAATAAAAAACACCAAACTTCGGCCGTACTTTGTATCTGCCACGGCGTTCGACCGAAAGTAAAAAATGCGCCACTTTGAGGACGCGCAAGCTTAACTGTTTATGCCAATAATGTTCACATCTCCTCCATATTCTTTCCCAACTAAGTTCTCTGCCCTATCACTGATCACAGACAAATAACAGCAGCGTATCTTTGCAAGTTTAAATGCAACAAAAATTATTAATTACCTAGAATCACTCTAAAATTTTGCATGGACTTTCCCGCATATAAGAGTAGAACGCCATTTTATTTTCCACATGTTATGGTAAATCACCCTATATATTATAAACTTCATTGAATCAATCATTGAAGAGGCAAGAAAATCATAACAGGTATCTGAATTCATCTGGTATACATAAGTAATAGATAACACCGCCCCACAAAAAATGTTTGTTTCTGATCTGGGGGTCTGACCATGTTCACTGTATGTTTCTGGGCTCGCTGAATCCAATCCAAGGTTTGTTTGACCCCATCACACCCGGATTTTGACATAACCTCAAAAAATCCATAATTTAAGCTATTAAACGCATATAACCCCAAGAATGAAGTTGTAATCTGAAAACCCAAGCTCTTAAACCCCATAACCCACTTAATCCCATGAAGCTGTAATCTGAAATTGATTTCACAGCCACACAAAAAAAGTGGTCTGGCCTGGGGACCAGACCAGTATATCCTTATATATTTGGACCCGCTGAAACCGAATCCGAAGTCAGAATTGTCAGATTGGTCGTTTTTCACCTCTGATCCCAAGAACCCAAAAAAAAGTGGTCTGGCCTGCGGACCATATCAGTTTATGCACGTGTATTTGGACCCTCTGAAACCGAATTCGAAGTCAGAATTGTCAGATTCACTCGTTTTCCACCTTTAATCCCACAAAAACCACCCCAAAACAAACAAACAAAATTGTCTGCCCGGCGGACCAGACCAGTGTATCCTTATGAAATACTTATACACCAGTGTTTCCTTATGGAAACACTGGTATGGTACGCTGGACAGACCATTTTTAGGGAGTTAAGGGTAAAAAACGAGCCAATCTGACAATTCTAACTTCGGATTCGGTTTCAGCGGGTCCAAATACATAAGGATACGCAGATCTGGTCCGTAGGTCAGACCACTTTTTTTTTATTTTATGGGTGTTTTTTTGGGGTAGGGATGAAATACGAGCGAATCTGACTTCGGATATTCGGTTTCTGATTTTATAAATTTAATGCTATTACAATAATTTTATCAATGTCCAAATACTTAAGGATACTTAAGGATACACTGGTCTAGTCCGCCGGACAGACCACTTTTTTGTTTGTTTGGGGGTTGCTATTTTGGGGTTAGATGTGAAAGACGACACAATCTGACAATTCTGACTTCGGATTCGGTTTCAGCGGGTCCAAATACATAAGGATACACTAATTTGGTCCGTAGGCCAGACCACTTTTTTTTTTTTGGTTTGGGGGTGTTTGGAGTCAGGGGTGAAAAATGTGAGATTCTGACAATTCTGACTTCGGATTTGATTTCAGAGGGTCCAAATACATGGGAATAAACTGGAATGTCCACAGGCCAGACCACTTTTTGGGGGGTGTTTTCTTGGGGTTAGGGGTGAAAAACGAACCAATCTGACAATTCTGACTTCGGATTCGGTTTTAGCCAGGGTTGGGTTGTTTTAAAACAAACGTTTTAAAACAGTGTTTTAAAACATGTTTAAAACATTAAACAAAACACATGCGTTTTAAAACACTGTTTTAAAACATTTGTTTAAAACACTGTTTTTTTTTCAATGCAGTTTTAAAACAAAAAAGTAAACCCAGCAGAGAGTTTTTACTCATAATTTATATTTTTCAACGAAAAACGATATAAAGTTTATATAAGACATAAAAAAAACTAAAAGTAAAAGTAGGTAGGTAACATAAATTTTCTATTATTCATTTCTATTAAAGTGCTGAAATACTGTCACCAGTTTAAAACTTTTTCGGATCCCAATCTGTTCCTTAATTTGGAATGAACGATTCCAAACGTAGAAAATAATCTTTCTACTCCTGCTGATGAAGCCACAGTAGAAAACAGCTGATTTGTCAAACTTGATAATTCTGCTGATATAAATTGCTTCTGTGATTGCCACCATGTTAAGGAACTGATATTTTTCACAGTGTTCTCATCAAATAGATATTCTTTGAACGGTGTGGCTTTTCCCCGAAAAGATAAAATTTCTGGCATAACTTGCGGGTGATAGTCAGAAACAAATTGCAGAGCTTTATGGACCTCTTCATCGCTCAATTTTGTACCTCTATATTCGGGGTCTAATAAGTAAGCTAAAAAATGAGAGTCAGTCATTGCCATATTGTAGCGAGGTAATTAAGGTCTTCAACTTTTGCGATGATTGCCTTATCAAACGTCAATCTATTTTCAGTGCATATTTTGCTTAAAATGTGCCAATTTGATAAGTAGGACTCCAGACAATCTGCCAAAGTATTCCAGCGCACATCTGATGGAAGTACCAACATTGTACCACCAGCTTGCCTATATTTCGCGGCTGGAATGTGTATTTCTGAAATATTTGACAATTTTTTTGATGTGGTCTGCAATCCCAGGTATTTCGATATCGTGGGCAAGTAAATTGAAGATATGTGAGGAACATCCGTATGTAAGAATATCATTGTTAAGTAATTCGTCTGACTCTGCCAGGCTTCTTCGCATTTTTTCCATATTTGCTGCGTTATCGGTCACAAAACTTCTCACGTTGCATTTGAAATCCTTACATTTTTTAATTGATTCAATCGACAGGTTTTTTAGATATTCGAAGTCATGGCTGTTATCTTCTGTATTTATGGTGTCGATTAGATAAACTTTACCACTTTGCACATTTGTTACTACCGTGCAAACGACTGGCTCCCTGTGCACATTTGACCAGCCGTCTAAAGATATGCATACGTCTTTCCCGTTCAATTCCGCTTTGGCTTCCGATAAAGTAAGTTCAAATACTTCTTAAAGAAGTTGCGTACTTAACCTTTTTTCTCGTGGGTGGAGTATAGCCTGGACGCAGTTGTGTGCAGAGTTTTTTGAATTGCGGGTGTTCAACGTGATTAAATGGCGTGTTTGTGGCAAAAAAGTACGTCGCTACTTGAAGATCAATTTTTTTGACTCCCTGAGGGTTGTTTTTACAAGAAAGCTATCAAGGCTGCGATGACTATTTCCTGAATTTCCCTCACGTTTCTTTTCAACATTCGATTTTAGTGAAGACGATTTAGATTTGGTTGATGTTTTAGGATGAGAATGTGTGCTCGGATGTGTGACACTACCACTTTGTGATGTACCTAATTAAAACAATTTGATAGCTATTCTACTTTCGTGTTTTTATACATTTTACTTACTTGCTCCTCCACGATCAGGCAATTCCTGCATACTGTCATCCTCTCCATCGGAATCGGAACTTCCGGAATTAGTTATAGTTATTTCCATCTGATCCTGATCGTTGTTTTCTTGCAGCGAATTATCTGCACACACGCACTTTTCATGGTGTTTTTTCATCCTTGCTACTAATATAGGTAATTGTTTTTTACACTTTTTGCATTCGGCCTTAGCTACAGCTTTAGGCCGGCCCGCCGAATCTGTGCGATCAGTATTCACTTTTATTTGATTGTAATTTATCCAAATAGGATCTTTTTTTCGCCCCTGACTACTCATAATCCCAAATTTTGAATACAAATAACAGTCAAAAAGTAAACCGTGCTGGATGAAGGCTGATTATTCACTGATATATTTATAACGCAAATTTACGAAGTTTTCTACATGTGCGCACTTCAGCCACTTGCTTGTTGCTAATAAAAAAGAACAAAGGTCTACGCGCGCCGCTTATCCTAAGGGCGGTGTTTGTATTCTTACAAAAAGTTCTTTTGACGGACGCCGACAGCCGCCGCTCGGCTCGCAAATGCTGACAAATAACCAGTATTTTATTTATTACCTACTTAGGTAAAATTTATCACATCGCATATTATGAATTATGACGTTGAAGGATATTAACATCCACAGTAAAGGGCCGCAATAACAATAATAATTCTTACTGCTAAATTTTTACCAGTCAGTTTTAAAACAATGTTTAAAACGTTTTATTTGTTTTGAAACACTGTTTTTTTTTCAAGAAAAAAACTGTTTTAAAACAATAAAAACTGTTTTAAATTAAAAAAAACTGTTTTTTTTTGTTTTTTTTTAAACATTTTTTTTCCCAACCCTGGTTTCAGCGGGTCTAAATACATAAGGATACACTGGTCAAGTCTGCAGGCCAGACCACTTTTTTTGTGCTGCTGTGAAATCAATTTCAGATGGTAACTTGCTTCTTAGAGTTATGGGATTAAGTGGGTTATAAGTTATGGGGTTTAAGAGTCTAGGTTTTCAGATTATAACTTCATTATTAGGATTATGTGCCTTTAATAGCTTAAATTATGTTTTTTTGAGGTTATGGCAAAATCCTGATGTGTTGTTATATGAACCTCGAATTCGGATTCAGCCACCACAAAACGTGTCGTTAACATGGTCAGATCACCAGATCAGAAACAAAAGTTTTTTGGGTGGCTGTGTAATCAGTGAGATTGAGGGCTAACGATTTGGTCAATTTGTGGAGAGAATACCTGAGATATAACATTAGAAATAACTATAAGATTAGAAACTCACCTATTATTAATTTTGTAATATTTTGATGATCACTGGAACCTTTTTTGTTATTCCTTCCTGACCAATTATACGTTAATGCTAGCTAGTTCGATGTTATTCTCGTAAGTAAGTAATCGTTTACAACCGTCTTCAACATCACGTCCTCCTACTACTTCAAAAGTTTTTGCCTAGAAATGTAAAATTTAAATTGAAATGTTCTGAAGTGAACTAAAATAGCAGTTCTACTGAGATAATTAGACTTAAATTTTTTAAGTATAACTATTCAGTCAAATATCAGTGATGACCTTATAAATTTATTAGATTTTCACCAAAAGTCATATACATACCACAGCAGCAAACATATTATCATCATCTAATACAGCATTAAAACTATCTAAATCTGGGGAATTTTTAGCTGGTAAGTTCTCACCTTGGGTACTATTTTGGGTGCTATTATTCTACATCATTCGTATCAAAAACTTTATGTCGCTTTCCACTGAGTGATTACATGTAAACATTTTTTTCAACAATGCTGTAAATAGAAGTTGTAAGTAACTATATTTTTAATTTCTCTCATTAGAATTAACCTAGCAAAATTTTTTACTTCAGAATTGCTTTCACATATTTTTTCGTTAGTGTCTGTTGAATCGGTTCCTAAAGGGGTAGATTTCTCGCTATTTATTTCCAATTGTGTAAATGTTTCTAAATCAGTGTGTCTAGATTTAAGCACCTTTATGCTCAATTTGGCCACTGCCGGAATAAAATGTTCATCCTCCGACGAGTCTTGTGATAGTTGAAAATCTTCATATAGTCTAGATTTGGACCTGATTTTCTGATCCTCCCGTTAGTTTCGCTTTGTGACTGCACATCACTATATTCATCTCATTCCTTCATTTTCAGTACTGCCTTTTGATATGTATCTGAAACAAGGTATACCCTATTAATGTACCTAATGTAACAACATAAACATGATAAAAAGAAATAAGCACACAATTTAAAAAGTACCTGTTTTATATTTAACTATAATCGGCAAATGTTACTCCGAGATGTATCTGGATCAATGTATGTATTTTTCGCCTATTGCTGTTATTCTTTATGTATGTTGGCCAAATACACAGTCTCCTTATTTTTATTATCCAAGTGAGGCTAATAACAGCTATACTAGCTGCACCTGTACTATCCTGTTCCGCTGGGAATTCCAGCACACAAAATTTTTTTTTATAATAAAATGCATAAATAAAACTCAAATAATTTTGTTTTTAAACAAATTTTAAATAATGTACTCATCCCCTCTCAGTCAAAATTTATAACATACAATACAGTACATATTTAAAGTTAGTATGATTAGGTAAATAATTTTGAATAAAATTATGATTTAAATCAAGAGATCCTATTTTTTTATCTATTTGTTTGACATTCCCTACCTGTATTTTAATGAGATGAGATTCATTAGGATACAAATTTTCCATTAAGTTACAAGTTTATAACCAATAGAAACGCGACGTACAAAAATATTCTGTCAACATCCTGACAGATCTAAAATTTATCAATTTTAACAAGTTATGCTTACTGTTTGCCTAGCAAATTTTCAAACTTTGTGCTTATTGCAATTAAAATCAGTGAACATGTGTGATAGTGAAAGTGAAATTGAAATAATCTATAATATTTCCAAAGTTTAGTTTTCATAATATTTCCTAAATTGTAATCTGTAATTAATAAACAGAAATAGTGTAAATTTTTTATTTCATTATGACTGGTAGAAAAAATAGTGTATGCAATTCACATTTAATAGCTATTAAGATACGAGCATGAGAATTGTGACATGAGCCGTAGGCGAATGAATGTAGGCATCATTAAATGGTCGTTGCATAATATACTATTCTAAAATAACAAATTTGTTTTCAATATAACACACATGCTTTATTAAAAGTAATTAATATCATAGAAATTATTTTATTTAAACTTTCAAAAAAATAATCATTTTATAAATTTAATTTTAAAAAATGTAGAAATGTATTTAAACTTACAAAATGTGAGTGATCCCCTTGATTGCTGACTTCCTTTAGGCAGGTATAGGTACACGTAAAGCGAATATGAAACCGGTTTATTTTTGTGCAATCCATATTTACAAACCATAACATTTGAGAACTTATCTATCTACTTGGGAATATATACTACTAATACTATAATAAGTACGGCTTACTAAAGTAAATGTAATAATGGTGAAAATAACAACTATTTCCTTGCATAAAATATCATTAACTGGGAAAAAATAAATTCCTCGTTCAATTGAACCTCATATAAAGATATTATACTGGAATCCGTAGGATATATGCTAAAAGGTTTTATTATTGTAAATTGCTTTGTTATTACAATAATTTTATCAATGTCCTTTGCAAAATATATAACTTTACCGATTTGACTCTTTTTAAATTGGACACACTCGTCACCACTTTTAGTTGAAATAAATTGTCCATTAAATTGTAACTTTTTAAAGAATTTACCTTTGTATAAATCACGAAATTTATCTTGTACTGTTACCACTTCTTTTCCGAGCACATAAATATTTTTCTTTATTGATAGATAGAAACACTTTCGTCACGTTCGTATAAGCATTGCACAACCTGTTTGATTTCCGAAGTAAATTTTTTAGTACCTGTAGTTGATTTTCAAACGGGAAGCAACTTACAGAATTTAAAGTTCCAAATTTTTTAGCGTTAGCAGCTAAATGAATAAGAGAGTGAATTATATATTACAAATTCCTTCCCACAAATATTACCAGAATTTCTCTGGCATATTCATTAAATTGATTATTTAATTTATCACTTAATAGAATAGTTATTGCAAATTTAAATAACATAAAATTAGAATAAATTTGATGAGACAGAATATCTTTTAAAACTACTGGTGTTACATATAACAAAAATTGTCTAAACTCTGTAGCTTTCCATCGTTCTAGTTCTGCTAGTGTGCGAGGTTTTCTATTAAAGTCTGTCGGCCAAAAGTTTTTTAAGCCATTAATAGAACAATCAAAAATAGTTATGTTATCCTTACTAATTCCAAATAGACGACTTTCATCACGTCACAAAAGTAACAATTTTTTTGATAATAGTGTATAGCCTCTATGATGATCATTATTTAATTTCAAAGCGAAACCTCTGTCTGTTCTCTCAGGTGCTGTTTTTCTATATTTAAAACGCAAGCGGTTTTTAAAATTGTTCTTGCATCCCTGTAAGTGCAGAAAGAACAGGTTTTGATTGTAACCAAGTAAAAGTTGTGTGGGTTACATTGTTGGTCAAAGCCCAATGTCTTAAAAATGAACTGGAATTTGCCGTAGATAATTGGTTATTTTCATTATATTTACTATTTTCTTTCAATGAAAGAGTTGTAGAGAACATTTAGGCGGGGAGAATTTTTCTCTTCAGGAATATGTTAGAGGTAGTTAGGAGGTAAACATACTAAAAGTCTCCGCCGCTTCAGGGGGAGGGGGGGGGGGGTGTGGAAAGGTTCCTTTTTTCGATTCTTCGCTTATAACTCGGAAACGATGCGTCGTACGGAAAAAGGTAATCTATGCAAAATTAAACGTAATTAAATTTCCCACAAGAATATTTACATATATATTTTTCTTCCTATGTGTTATAGTTTACGAGACATTCGTCAGCGAAAATCGATAATTAATAAAAAAAAAAATAAATTATGTACCTTGAATATTTCTATCAAAGTGGTTTACCGTGATCTGCCAATAAATCACAGTTACAAAACAATCTTTATTTTACAACAATCGACGTATTTACTAAAGTAATGTCGAAATCTATACATTTCCTTAAATATGCAGTTTGATTCACTTAAAATGAAGATACCCTTATAACTTTTTCATTTTGTTTCCGATTTGAATAAAATTTTACTCAAGTATAGAACAAATTAGGATCTACTTATGACCAGAAAATCATTCACCTGCTATAAAGGCAAAGCCACCTGCGGTACCAAAGTATGAGGAAAAAGATTAAAAATCATATTGATGAGTCTTGACGAATTTCACGTAGCCACCACAAATTTCGGAAACCGAAATAAAGGAAATAAAGATTGTTTTGTGACTGTGATTTATTAGCAGACCATGATAAACCGCTTTGATAGAAATATTCAAGGTACATAATTGATGATTGTTTTTCTTATTATTCATCGATTTTCGCTGGCGAGTATCTCGTAAACTATAACACATAGGAAGAAAATGTGTATAAACATTCTTGTGAAAAATTTAATTACGTTTAATTTTGCATAGATTACCTTTTCCCCTACGACGCATCGTTTCCGAGTTATAAGCGAAAAATCGAAAAAAGGAACCTCCCCCCCCCACCTGAAGCGACGGGGCTAGGGGCGGGGACTTTTAGTATTTTTACCTCCTAACTACCTCTGACACATCCCTGAAGAGGAAAATTCTCCCCTCCTAAATGTTCTCTACAATGCCCTTTTGGGCATTTATTGATTGGACTATTATTTAAAGCACTTTTTTCACTATCATCCATATGCACATCATCACCACTATTAGAAGCCTCGTCAATGTCAGTATTACAGCACAAATCATGTTAAAAAAGCTTCTAAATTACGTTCTCAGTTAACATTACTGCAATCTGGCAATTATCCTCCGGATCATCTATATCTTGACAAAATATCAGCGGAGCGTACCTTTTTTTTTATTTCAACATGTTTTTCTACTAATAAATCTATTTCCTAAAGTTTTACAGATTTTTCCAAAGTGCAGAAAGTTCGGCCATTATTATAAAAAAGGAACATGACAAACAAAAATGACGTTTGAAAATGCACAAACATAAAATGTCCTTTTTGGAGATTAAAGGCGGGTAATCTTTGTAGCGTTCACTTTAACCTGAACACTACATGACTTTAAATTCTCCATTTATGTGTAGCTTAGAGGGTCTTAAATCCGCCAATGTTATTAACTGCTTGAATTACGCACCGAGAATCGGTCGCAGTTTAACTATGTGGTGACAACATAGTATGTTTTTACTCAACCATAAGGTGGGTAAACCCACCTTTAATTGTGTTTACAATTTACAGATTCCATCCGGATGGCGCCACCTTCTTCCATTCACTCAGTCACAGCCTGGAATCAGAGTTCTTCTATTATATGCATACATAAAATATTAAATTATACACCGGGGGACATCTGTTGTTTCACTTGTTAGGCGAGGTAAGTGAAGCCGTGTAGAAACCGGCAATGAAACCAGTTTCAACGTCATTAATATTGACCCAATATTTTCGACTAATACCAACGTTATTAGGGTTACGGGGAGTTTAAATGATCATATGTTAAGCCATATTCATGTTTATTGGGTAATTATCCGTTTTGATTGAACGGTTGCTAATAATGCGTGCAACACTATCAGAGAGGGCAGCACTGTGTTAAACCGGCACTTGCTTCTATCGTTGGTCAACTTTCGTCAATGCCTGTTGCTTTTGTCTTGCCGCAAAAGACCTGTTAAACTTCAACCTGGGATAAATAGGTAAATTAACATCTTAATATCTATCTAATTTTCATGTATGATAATATTGGTTAAATTCTCAAGTGTTTAATTTGTAAACTTGGGAGGATGGAAAAAGTATACGCAGATTTTGGTCATAGTAAATTTCTAAGCACATGGAAGCCAACGCCGGGTTGTTCATTTATATTTGTTATTTGTAATGTATTTCTTTGATTAAGGAGCCTTAGGAGGGTTAAGTAGAGTAGCTTCGGCTAGACTTCGCCCTAGGTATTGTATTAATGTATAATACTGAAATAAAGGCAATTTATTATTATTAATTAACTCGACGAATTTGTAGTACGGGGTACTAGGCTGGAATTTGAGAATAGGTCAGGGTTAATTTAGGGAATTAAGGGTTATGTACAATAACATATTTTTTGTCGTGACATTGAAATATTATGAATATTTTTTATGGGTAAGTTAATCTGATCACACGGTGAGGGCAATAAATCTCAATAAATTGATTGTAAGAAGTTCACGTTTTTTACAAGTTTTGGAATTGTTACTAAATGCTTAACAACAAATAATGCACCTTAGAATGACCCTTTTCGCACACACCTTGACTAGTGAAATAACAGATTGAACCTTCTAGGTGTGAAGTTTTTCCCGTGGGATTTTTCCCGTGGGACTTTTCCCCTGGAACTTGTTACTTGGAATCGTTACCCCAGGATTTTGGTTCGTGAAGTTTAAATATGGAGTTTTAACCCCGAAGTTACCCCAGAGCTTTAACCTGGAGGAATTAGTTTGTTAGCAGCACTCGCAGGAACTCATTTACCAGCATAAAATGGTCGTCTGAGAAGCAGCTGACATCCATTCATGGAGTTTAGTTCACCCCTGTAGTCACGTAGCGTCAAGAAAACGGGAGACGCGTGAAATGGAAGGAAGTGGTTTAGTTTGTCGGATGTGGTGAGAGTATATTATCCTTGAGTATATCATCACTGAGGTTTTTTGTAATATCAACACTCAAATTTCACCAATACTTGTATGTTTAATTTAGCCTTCAGCACCATTTTACTAATTTTTTCTAGCCTTCAGCTTTTTATATCTAGTCACTTTTCACAATCGACGAATTTTATAAAGTGCCTTCAGCACATGTACCAAATGTAAGTTACTGTAAAGAAAATAGCTGTTTTCTATGTTCTACGTGTTCATGCAATATTTAATTATTACCAGTTAGGTCTGGGTACGATTACGTTAAAGAGTTTACTATACACTTACTATCTTGTTTGTCATTTACACTAATATACATTTTATATCGTAGAATATTTTGTTTGATTGTTACAGTGAATTTAAGGTAACGTATGTATTGTTGAGGACACTGAATAGCCACGGTCAGTACATCGAGTAATGACAAGTACCACATAGTTACCTTGTAGTTTGGCTATTGGCGCCCTGAGTAATCTTTTACTGTTATTAATAATAGTTTCGAACCACGACCCAGCCTCCAATAAATTCACGAGAACCGGGTAGAGCTACTTAACCTCTCTAGGGGGATAAGTAAGCGGAGCATCTCATCACTAGCGGGAAACAGAAATTTCCAATTGAGGTTATGTGACAAATAAAAGCAAATAAACTATAATATATTAGGTACTTACTTTTGGCTCGCTCCCATTTTAATACAAATTGAATAACTGAAATCACTGTTTATTCAAGACACATAAAACCGCGACAACGAGGCTAAATGACCTACAGAACACACTCAATGAGAAAAGAAATGGACCAACTGCAGAACAGTTAGCATCACGCAACCATGTGGGGGTGCCAACGTCAAATACAAACTTAATTAACTTGAATAAATAAATTCCCTATGACAAATAGTTTTTTATGCACATTGAATTGTTTGTTATATATTTTTTATTTTATAGAATATGCAAATCATACAGTTGTATTAATGAAATATATATTTCACAAATCATCGATGTAAGTATGTGCCTTAATCAAAAATATGGCCGAATGTCGTCCAAAATACGTTGGCCCAAAAACTGTTAACCGTAAGTAGGAAAATATCGCCTAAAATATATTGGTCAGAACTTGTGTGCCATAACCAGTACTCAACCGACGACGGAAGTTTCCCGCTTGTCTGCCAACACTTACATGTTGCTGGGTTATTGCACAAATACCTGTCGTAATTAATAAAATATTTCTAGAAGCATACACAATAGCTTTCAGATGGTTACAGTTCGTTATACTTACGGTTAGTACGTTCAACTTCTCTGACACAACGAATTTTTCATATTCGAGTGTATCTCTATGGGCTGTTTCTTGAAGCTGACTTGAAATAACTTGATGCTCCGCTCCATCCCCATTGCTATTATTTTCATCAAAAACCAAATTATTATTTTCTTCCACTTGTCCACGTTCTTCTGTTGGTTTCGATTTAAGTGGAAAGTTTTTGCAAACTATGTGTATGTGCTTGCACATATTAAATTAAATTGTATAATCATGACAACTGCAAGAATACATATGTAAGTAGGAAGAGCAATCGTTGCGGATAAAATAACAATTACAATTTGTGACGGCTTGGTCATCATAATATTGTAATAGTCTAGTACTGCCATTGTTTTTAGATGATGCAACAAACCATTTGAAATGTAGAGCATCTTCAAATATTTCGGTGTCTTTTACAATTTTTTCGGCCAATTTGTGTCGTTCTCGCAAGCCACGAAGTTTATGTGAAAAATTATTACGTGACATCGAAACTAACCTTTTCATAAATTTCGTCCTTAAACACTCGACTACATTATTAACGCTAATATCAAGTCATTGTTGATATCTGCCCCCCATTAAGCGATTATATTTTAGCTCCTGATACCATTTTTCTAGGCATATATTAGTGTTCCGATGCAAACCCTTACTGTGACAATGTGCCCTCTGTGTATTGGCTATTGGCTATTGGCATAAAATGATGTAAAATATTTCCCATATGTTTGTGTATCTGGGTCAGTGATTCATTTATTCACCACCTCGATAATTTTTCGAACATTTTAACATCCAGTTCATGAATCAGCTTTCCAATCTCTCTGGTAACTTATTTGTTTTTCTCCATAACTTTTATCTTAGTTGAATTTTAATTAAGGTTTTTCTTGACATGCCAGTCACCCAGAATTTTATTAGCTGGAGTATTGTTATATTCCTTAATAATAGCGTTATAAAATGCATTAGCATCGTCTGACATAAAAGTTTTTGATTTCCGATCGAACACTTTCTGCTGGATAACGAGACGAATTTGTTGAAGATTTTCTCTGTCTGCGTTATCGACCAGAGAAAAGCCACCGGAAACTCTTCATCATCTTTGTCAATCACCATTAGTGTTGTCAAAAGTATTTTATACGAATTTGTTTCGCGAGTAGTATCAGTCATTAATACATCATTTCCATGCTTGCTTAAGATCTCTTGCTGGGCCATATTCATAAAAACCAGAAAAAAGTTATCTTAGCCTACTTCTACGTCTTCAACTCCATATGGTTTATAAAATAAAATTGGATTGTCTTTCGATTTCTTGAGGTTTGTGACAAATATATCGACACTTTTTGCATAGTCACTATCAAAAAGATATCTGACTTTGTATTGCTTTTATATTATGAAGGTCGTGGTTGGTTGTGTAACTGGTTCTTGTAGACGAATCAAATTTTTTACTGATGTCTTGTAAAATTCGATGATAGTGGATTCCTTGAAATAATTTTCCAGCAATATCGCACGTTCTGTATCTGTTAAGCGAAGTCTGCCAACTTCTAGTGAATGTCCAACATGGGTGGATACATAGTAAACGATTATTTGACGTTTATTTATGCTCTGTGTAACTGTAATGTAATGCGAGCTGTGCAGTTACTGTCAATCTTATTGGATCCTTTAACTTTTGGTTCACGCCTTCGTTTACTATCAGACTTAACATTAGGATTATAAATTCCTAAACGGTGACAAGTATATCTTCTGATGTGTTTATCATCTTCATCATAGTTTTTGGTATTTAACATTATGAAAAAAGATTTACTTTCTTTTTCAATTTGTGACTTCCAAATCCTAAATGCTGAGGTGGAATCAAATTGCTTAGTTTCAACAGATATATCCAGATCATGTCTACTTTTGATGTGTTCGTCAAGAAATTGTCATGAAATTGTTGTGGGCATTTTTCATGTGCCGATTTATATTCGATTTGGTTTCAAAGTTCTTTGAACACAACGTACATACATATATATTTCTGCAAAGGAAAATCTGATCTGATCTGTCGGATTGTAAAATAATATGAGGAGAAATTTACCTGATTGATTGTCCTATTGTTCATATTATTTTCAAATAATATTTAATTCAGACTTGATTCTTCTACTATATGTATAGCTGTGTGAGTGCGTATAAAAATGCTGCAATGCACTGCTTACGTGCGTTCAGGCGGTACCCAGGGCGCCAGACAGCCGAAAAGCTATCAAATTTCTTTAAAGACTTACCATCCCACACTTTGCATTCAGCATGATTCTCGCACACAGCGAGTTGACTCAGCTCAGGGGAGAAGCAGGTTCACAAAGTGCTCAAAGTCATGAAGCAAATGAATGATACTCAGTTCTTAGTTTACAAAAAGATTTGAAATTTTATTTTAAAAGATTGTCCGAAAGTGGATTTTTTTAAACAATGAAAACAATTTTACTTAATCTACCTAAAATTACTAGGCCTTTTTGTTTTGAAATTTCAATTTTGTTTTTAATAAAATGATTAAAGACGAAAAATAAGTGAATTAATAAACATTTGACACCTTTTGTGTCACAAGTTTTCTTTATTTTAAGAAATGAAAGTTTTACCTAGGATCCCTGCACTCAAACTACTCAATCTGTGGTTGCGACCGGTCTATCCACTTGAAATCTGTGCCTCCCTCGATGAAACCTCCACAGATGTCGCTTCCTTAAAGATAGAGCCTGCTATTTGTTTTGTTTCTCACCAATTAATCAGGAAGTTCGATGATAATCTTCAAAATCTTGCTTTACGATGCACTTTTACTTTTACAAGGTAAATAATGAACCTATTTCCGATGCACAATTTCTTTTTATTATTTTCGACGACAATACATAAGTTTGGAACTTTCCAATTTTCCAATTTTACAATTTTACAAATTTTTATCGATTTACAACATATTAGATTATTTCTTTTATACTTGAGTCGTTATAATTTTAAGTGCCACTGTGGGTTCTAACTAATCACAATGCTCGACGATTTTTGTTTTCAACTTTTTGAGGTTAATTCTTAAGAAAAATGTACGTGCTTCTAGCTCTACGATTATTAAATAACGACTGACTGGGCAAATTTGTCTTTCTATTGGCCGAATTTGACATTTTGGATGACTTTTTACTGACTTGATTTAATTAAACTAATTTTTATTTTCGAAATTTTGTGTTTTAACAACTCACTTAAAAACTAATTACAAATGTTAATTCCACTATCAGGCTAATCTTTAACCTATTAGCAACAAATCTAGACATAATAAACATAATTTAATAGCTTATTCTATTATTTACACACAAATGTATTTTTTTAGTACTCGCTACCCGAAGCTTTCAAGCATTGCCAGTCTCAATTTGTACTGGGAATACAGTGTGGACCGTTCTCCAACTCCCTGGATTAAAGTAATGATGAAAAAGTTTATTTGGTGATTTTTGATAAAGTAGTGTTAGCGTGTCCTCTCCGGATATTTGAATGAGAGCTACAATCCTAATTTGAAGTATTTTCTCATGGAATTTACGCTGCACTTTACGTTAAGGTTTGTACCTTTCAGTTTTAATACATTTTGTCTCATTACTATAAGTCTTTTGTACAAAATTTGACATGATTAGTTTTTTACGGATGTTTTACCGATCTTCATTTCTATAGTTCCCCAAGTCTACAAATATCTGCTGTGGTCGAACATTTTAGTCTTTTATGAGTACTTTCTCACTTTTACAAGTAGATTTACTACTTTATTTAAAGTTTAATTAACACTATTTTTTTGTCTATTTTTAGGTGTTTTTGCACCAGTGGCGTATCTAGATGGTTTTATGGTCACTTCAGTCAATACTTTCACACTGTGGTCCTTTTTGTATTGCCAGGTGAATTCGGAGCACTTCCTATTCCTAACATTTACCAAATGTTTACTTACAAAGGTATGTTACATATTTAAATAAAGTGATTTATAAAATGTAGATTTTTTTAACAGTTTCATTTTCTAAACGTTGGGCATCACCCAACTGCTTCATAACAATGCCTCTAGCCGCTGTGCAGAGTCAACTAGACATGTATACGAGCTTTCAAGCTTAAAGTAAACATCATCGATGTGTGGTTTTGCATAAAATTACTTTTAAAAAAATACTTCAATATTTAAACTTAATTCTATCATCAAAACATTGTTTTCCTGAGGTGTGTATGTCATAGCAGTATATAGTCATAACAAATGATTCATAAGTGCAACGAAGCAATGGAGGGACATAGATCACTGGGAGGGAACGAAATAATGAAAATTGAAAATAAAAGATGTGACATTTCCGAAGCCGGAAACTGCGCTCTATGTCTATTGTTTGGAAGTAGTGACTAGAATGCAATACCAATGAATAAGTTGTTACTGAAATTTTTATAATATATAAATGTCTTAATAACAAATTAAATATTTACATCATCTGATACAATATTCACATAATCTGATTTTTCGAATAATGTAATGTAACAATACTTAGTTTTTCCCCAGCACGTCAGCTTTTTTTTGACAGCAAATAAATATATAAATATTACGATTCAACGGACTTTTTTGCTGTTAAAAAAACCGGACGTGTTAGGGAAAAATAAAGGTCAGACTCGTGTTCAGCGGCTCAAAATACAAGGGATAGGTGTGGTCAGTACCCCCGCGCTGACCACTTTTTTTTGGTGACCACTGTGTCACACTCAGTGTGGCACAGTACCACAAAAAAAGTGGTCTGCGCAGGAGTACTGACCACATCCATCCCTTGTATTTTGAGCCGCTGAACACGAATCTGAGCTTAGTTTTTCCCCAGCACGTCAAATTTTTCTTTTAACGCAAATAAATGTATAAATATTACGATCCAACAGACTTTTTTGTTCTTAAAAAAAACCTGACGTGCTGGGGAAAAACTAAGGTCAGATTCGTGTTCAGCGGGTCAAAATACAAGGCATAGGTATGGTCAGTACCCCGGCGCAGACCGCAGACCACTTTTTTTGTGGGCCTGTATAAATAATAATATCATGAATAATCCCTGTGCTTCCACTAGGCGCCTTTGGGGCAGCATTCTTCACCTAGCGTTTAAGAATCAGTAGGAAACTTGCGACATGCTAATATCGGCTTCCTGGGAGAGGGGAAAATTGCCCTCTCGTATAATTCTTCCCTTACTTCAACAAAAAAAGTAACCTTTTTTTCTATTTTTTTTTTAAATCTAACTTTATGTCTTTAATATGCCAAGAACCGATTGACTCCTTGTTAACAACAGATTCAAGTTCATACACATTGGTACTAATTTTACGTCTGTCTCTACATTTAATAAATTTTGGGGCTAATTTGGATGAATAATAATTAGCTCAGGCAAAGTATAATTCTTTTTTCAAACTATCTGTCCCACTCCTAAAAGCATTGGTCGATGTCTCAAATTTTACCTGGCAGAACTTTGCTGGTGACTTTTCTGCATACGATCTCTAACTTTAACACTAATATTCCTTAAAATTTTAACAGTTCAGCTAATTGCTGCCTTTCTGAAAATTGTAATGGTGGATTACCCTGTATATTTTGAAATTCCTATACATTTTACCTGAAATAAATAGATCTCTACCAAAATTTAAGTAAGCTGGACAATACCCTGTAACTTCGTGTACTACGGTACGAAGTGTAAAGCCCAACTTAGGTAAATTTTCGTCCCAGTCTCTGTGATTTTCATTAATAAAAGACCTTATCATAGTTTTGAGAGTTTTAATCATTGCTTCAGAAGAATTTGCTTGAGGGTGATAAGCCGCATTATATATAAATTCACAATCATATGATTTCACCATTTTACTGAATTGTTTACTGACATATTGACACATTGTCACAAATTATTCTCTGAGCAACACCGTAAATAAGAAAGACATCTTGTTCAATATGTTTAGTAATACACGCACTAGTTGAAATTTTAAGGGGAGCAACAAAGAATATTTGGTAAAAGAATCATGTACAACTAAAACAAAGCGATTTCGCTTTTTGGACATCGGCAGAGGGCCAATCAAATCTGTATATACATATACAATGCCAAGGATAATCAATTGTTCGAGGTGTCATAACACCATGAGAAACTTTTTGTTTCGGTTTTTGCGATTTACAGACCTCACAATCTCTCACACAACGAGCAATATCAATTGACGATATGACATAGTTATGATTTTCCAAAAGAACAGCACGTGGCAATTTCTTAGGAATCACAACTTCCCAGTCATACTCACTTTGATACTGTGGATAACCCGAAATAACCAATTTATAAATTTTGTTATTTTTAATTTGAAATTTTGGATACTGGTCTGGTTTGTAGCGAATATTTTGAAACAACTTAGAATACCAATTATCGTAATCACCTTCCGTGACATCCTTGAAACAACCAACCCTGGATAACGCATCAGGTACAACATACATTGATCTTTTCTATGAACTACAGTAAAGTCATAATCCTGAAGACGAAGAGCCCAACGTACTAATCTACCACTTGGATTTTTAAATTATCTAACCATTTCAGACTATATTGATCAGTGATGACAGTGAAATGAGCGGTCTGAAGTTTTCCACCCCGTATATTAAAGATAAACATTCTAACTCTGAAATACTATACTTAGATTCCTGTGCCGTTAAGGAACGACGAAGTTAAAATTGGTGCTAAAATTAAACGTTGCTTTATGTCCAAAAAATATCCCAAACGAAAGGCTGCTTCTTCCTTGTTAGACGTCTCAATGGAGATACTCGAGTCGCGAAATTTTCTACGAATCGAAGATACCACGATATCAAACCAATCAACCTACGAACCTCCTTTGCTGTCTTCAGGGTTGGATAGTTAACCATAGACTCAATTTTCCAGGGTCGGGTCTCAAACCGTGTCTATCAACAATATACCCTAAATACTTTAACTAACTTTTAACAAATTCACACTTCTCCTTATTTACAGTTAACCCGTTATCCAAGTCTTTGAAAAATTTTACCTAACACTTTAAGATGGGTTAAAAAATCTGGTGTAGCCACAATTATATTATCCAAATATAGCTAACTCTAAATCTGCACCTAGATTATCCACCAATCGTTAAAGCAAGCTGGGGTGTTTTGTAGACCAAAAGGCATTCTATTAAAGTGGAAAAGGTCTCGTCCAGGAACTGTAAATGCTGTTTTGAGAGAGAAAATTGCAGGAATGATAGAAATAATGGGAGTAGAAAGGATGAGAGAGGAAAGGTTACAGGATGAAGTGCCCATCGACACGACGGAGATTATGGCATGGCGGTGGGTATGGCTATCAGAGATAAAGAAAAAGTGCGAAAGAGAAATGCTGGGGGGTCTCAGGGTTGCAATAGTTACAGACAGCCTTCGGACCCTCCAGGCTATGGAAGAATTGAGCACGGGCTAGAAGAAGACTTAAGAGTGCATGATAACATGGAGGGAAAAAGAGAGAATGAATGTAAAAAATGCGATAGTGGATAGGTGTGCAAATGAGGCAAGGATTACGAGAGGGCGAGAGAAGGAGAAAATTAGGAAGGTGAAGGAAAAAATAAGAGAGAATTGGAGGTATCGCAAAGGAAATGAGGACGAGAGAAGCGGGAGAACATTATTCGGGGCCTGCCCTGGAGTTTGCTACGAGGCTCCGGGTCTCTCCTTTAAAAGGGTACAACTGTCCGATCATGGAAACTTCCAGGCTTCCCTGAAGAGGTTCAAATTGCGGAATGTAGATGGACGATGCGATTGCAGAGTGGGAGAGGAGGATATGAACCATGTGAAGCATGAATGCGAGATAAATGATATACTGGAAGGAAGGAGATGTGTAATGGACGAACGGTAATTTAGAAGTAGGGATAAGAGGAAATAATCGAGTGATAGAAGAGGAAGTGAAGTAGATGATTGAATGGGCAGAGAGAGTGATGGTGACGGAGAGAATGGAGGAGTGGCTGGAGAAAATAGATATGGGTTGCCTCCCAGAAAGGTCTTTCGTTTGATTCTTATAAATTTTGTAAATTGATGTGAAAATTTGTCTAATAAAAAAAAGAAAAATAACGAAAAAAGAAAAAAGAGGGAGATTCTTTACGTGTCACTGACTGTTTCGGATATAACGTCTAATATCTGAGCTTTACACGCAATTTCTTTTTGTAATTTAAAGGCTTTCAGATGTAAGGCCATCGCTCTCCCAAATGCAGAATCTTCATCAGTGGCTTCCAGGTTGTCGGCATGAAATATGTAAACCTTTGTAAATTGATGTGAAAATTTGTCTAATAAAAAAAAAGAAAAATAACGAAAAAAGAAAAAAGAGGGGGCATTCCCCGCCAATTTTTGGAGTGTGGAGATAGGATGGGTTCCTTTGGGGGTGGTTTCGCTATAGGGTGATAATTTGTCAAAGCCGAAAGGCGAGGGAGCACAGAAATTCTTTACGTCTCACTGATTGTTTCGAATATAACGTCTAATATCTGAGCTTTACACGCAATTTCTTTTATTAGGCTTTCAGATGTAAGGCCATCGCTCTCCCAAATGCAGAATCTTCATCAGTGGCTTCCAAGTTGTCGGCATGAAATACATTAATAAGATTTCCATAGTTATTAGTTAGCTTAGTGTAATAGGGCAACTGCCTTCTTTTTAGCTTTTCGATCTCTTTTCGGTATTTCCTGCTTCAAAGTACTGAGGGCGGCCTCAGTACTAGCACCCGACCTTAATGGTTAAGAACCTGTCGGAGACAAAATAGTGGTCAGTGTGTCCCACAGTGAAGACTGCTGCTCCGGGATAATCACCGACAACCTGATGCGAACGGCTGATATGCTACATTTCCACCGTTTCTGCAATATAAAACATAGCTACATAAATAAAACAGTTCGTGGAACAATCACGTAACGACAATGCTTATTTATAAAAAAAATTATTATGACACGTGCAAGGCATTTACTAAAATCTTATTTTATATTCTACATTGCCTGCTGTATTCATTAAATTGAGAATATAATAGTGTACTCACATTAGATGCATTTATTAATATTTAATATATAGTGCATTATTACATAAAACATAGAACAGTTACATTTTCTGAATTCTTTATACTTACTTCCTAGAACTGACGACATCGTCTAAAAATGAACAGGCACTATAGTGGAGTCAAGTTATCGTGTAGGCTGCGGAACCTGGTGGTATGTTAATCATTCGTATCTCCCTTGCAAAGCGATGTCGGATACGTGTAATCTACATTTAACTTTTTAAGAAAACAGTTACTACTAAGATAGGACTAAATTAGGAATATGACTTTTTTAGAAACTCACCTTTGAGGATACGTTTTATTACGACAGCTTAGTAAACGCTACTAAACATATTGCATATTGCAGGTCTAGTTTTAGAGAAAAATATTCAATTTTGAATATTATTAATTATATTATTTAGTAAAAAATTTTAAAAATACGAACCAGTTTGGAATGGACATTTTCATGTTGGTCCACTAGTGGACCCTCCAAAACTGAACACCGTTATTACCAGCATAAAACCAGGTCAAGGATGGAGAGGAAAAAGAGAATTGATGCGAATGACAAAAATCAATAAAAAGTTTATTTAAAGAACATTTCGTTTCCCCCCCATAAATTTCAGTAATATGAAATCACCCTCTTTTAAATTGTCCTTATTTTAACATCTCATATTTTCCATTTATTCTCCATTAGGATCACTGTCATTAATTTCTACCATTCCAGAATCATGGAAATCATCCATTGAGATACTTGATCCACTGGAACTGGATAGCTGTCTACGTTTCTTTTTTTCTTCTATATCAAGTTTTTTAGCTTCACTTAACTTGCTTCCTTTTTTGTTTTTTTTTTCTTCCTTTTCTTTTTTAGTTCATTTTTTCTGTAGGTATTGAGTCATTTGAGGTGACATTAGAATAGCGGGTGTTTTTACCTTTGCTCTTCTTTTTTTTTTAGGATCTTTGGGATCTAGTGGCCAGCTTTATTTTTTTTAAATGTTGGTGTATGAACATTAGATTCTGTTATTACAATATCAGATTCTGATATTCCAGTTGAGGTGGATGGAAAACTTGGTGGCGTTTGAGGAGTGTACTTGGAATGGAGATATTCTAAGTTTCGATAAATCTGCTTCACTGATGTAAGTTGCTTGTAGAAGTCATCAGTATTGCGACTTTGCGGAGATGCCTGTGGATTGTTATTGTGTGATGATTCTTCTATCTCGTTATTGTTTTTTTTATGGATTTACTTTCATGTTAGCTTTTTCCCACAGTTCATATAATGTTTTATCTTCTGTGGCACCATCCACGTTTTCTTTAGTTTCTTTAAAAGCCTGAACTTTATTCTCCAATACTTTTATCTAATAATTTAAGGAACATTTCCAGTTCCAAATTGATTGCACATTATCATTCTTCGGAGTATTATTAGATTTGGATGAAAACTTCCCAACTTCCCAACCAACCCATATATCTTGAATCTATTTTCTATTGTTTTTGATGTAACTTAAGGTAAAACATCTCTTAATATTTTTGGGAACTGTACTTTGTCTACCTGTTGTCCTTCATTTGCATCCTTAAATCATGTTATTGCCATATACTTTTTATCGTATAAAATACCGCAACATCCATAGGCCGTAGTACATTCGTAGCACTAGGGTTCTATTCCATTCTTGCAACAAAATTAAAGGATTAGATACATGGAAGGAGTGCCCAACCATAAAAAAAATGATTGGAAGCGAGATATTTTCTTTTTTGGCCCATGGCAAGAAAATATTGCATATATATATTCGAAAAATATTTCCTGTTTTCAGATTTACCTTTAGCCTATTCGCTAAGCATTGCAGCCGCGATGTTCTGTGGTACCGTAAAATGAGGTAACTTGTTCACGATTTTGGGCTATTTCTTATTGTCCCGAAAATGTTAACTGCAGCAGGAAAATTCTGATGGATTACTTTTGTAATGATAGTTATAAAATAATCTCGGTTGCCCAATTTTATAAAAAAAAACTAGATTTTTTCAAGTTGCCCCATTATGGGGCTGCTTGAAAACAGATAGATTTTTAAGCTTATTTATTATGTTAGATGGTTCTAGGATAACATGAAAAAAAAGCCGATACTGTTCAATTATGTTTTTTTTCTTCAGTAAAATGTACCAAAAAAGAAATATAAACATTTACTGATATATAAAATAAGTGGTATAAAATAAAACTATATTCATAAAAATCAAAATAAACCACAAGAAAAATTAAACTATCTTCTTAAAAACTAAATAGGTAGATGGGTAGGTAACAAAACTAGGAGTATAATATAATATTTAGACAGACTGAACTGTAACTGCCTCTTCTTAACACCTCTGGCTCTCCCATTCTTTTCATAATCTCTTCTGACAATACCGTTAAGATGTCTGGAACATTGCGATGTACCACTACGCTTTTGGCTTGGTCTTAGGAATGAGCAAATAAATGAGCCTTCAGTTAATTTATCCAGTATCTTTGCAATATACGTCTTACTGTCCTTTGGTGGTCTTTAGTTTCACTGAAACATATTCATTGACTTTAAAATTTAGATTATCAGTCCTATCAACATTATCAATACATTCTAATGGAATATTTTCAATATTCTCTTGAATATTATCAGGTTCGATACTTTCCAAATCAGAAAATCTTTTAGGATCATCTGAACTCAGATCCATGGACACAAATTCTTCCTCACTGTTCGAGCTGCTCCTCGTTCAATTCCGGTTTTCCTTTTTTGCTCACTTATTGTGTTTCTTCAAATCATGCAGAATTTTTCTCCACGTTTGATCTGAATCAGGAGGCATCCAAAGACTGTTAAATGAATAGTAACTATTAGGTTGTGATAATATGAAACGAATTTGGTTTTGCTCGCATTCAGTAATAACATTTAGAGTTACGTGGCTCGCCAACTTGTCACCTAACTCGAGTTGCTTGGGTAGTTGGAGGTACCGAGACCTCCGTGACAAGCCTTTTGGCCCAGGAGGTAGTGACTTACAGTATGGTAAGACGAAGTGGAAGAGTGTCGTATAGACAAACTTCGCCCTCAACAAATAAAGGCGTTTATTATTATTATTATTATGATGCGGAACTAGTCAGAGAATATTATTCAATCAAACCAACCTGACTGGGTACGGTTGTACATGGCTCCATCTGGACCATGTTCCGTTCACGTTGACCATAGGTTATCTGCCTTATAAACTTTGTACGGGAACTGAAAGTAGCCTGAAGCCAACATAACGGATGTGGCATTTTTGAAAAAATCCATTGTTTTTCTGCCCTTTTACTACTCCTACGCACAATGACCTTTACCCTCCCAGGATCATCAGTAAAATTTGTTTCGTCATTATTCCTCCGGGAGATACATCCTGTAAGTTCTTCCCTGCTGAAAAAGCCTGGTACGATCTGATAAAAAAATATATATTAGGTTCTACCAGACGTATATGCGGTTAGTGAAACAGCAATTCCTGATGATCTGCCAGGTTAACCTGATTACGTAAATCATAGCGTCTATGCGGGCTATGTATATATACAATTCTACAGTTCTTTACCTACAGTCACCAATTTCACCAACTTTAATGTATGCTAAACTGCCAGGCTAACCTGATTACGTAAATCATGGCTTCTATGAGGTCTATGCATATGTACATTCAATAGTTATTTACCAACAGTCACCACTTTTACCAACTTTAATGTATGCTACTCTACCAGGCGTTCATATGGTTGGTGAAACTATAGTAAATCAGGAAATTCTTACTTAAATTATGTATGTGTTCTGTGAGTTTTTTGCAGAACTGGATGTACCAGTTTGTATCTGAAAAACTAAATACAGTCTGTACCAGGTATTCACATAAAATTGACAATACAGTTTTAATCAGTTTTCCCCGGTGATATGTACATACAGGTTTTATACAAAAATTATGGATATAATTTCGACCAGTATTACCCTTACATAAACAATATTAATATATCAGGATATATCAGGTTTCTTACAAATGTCGGATATAAAATTATACCCGATTTTACCATATATCCACGTACCATATTAAACCAGTGTTTATATTATTACATTACACATGTGATAAATCAGGCATTCCTGATTAAACAATTCACGTGTTCTGTCAGTTTTTGTATAAATGGACCTACCTACCAGTTTATACCTGCAAATCCAATTTTAGTCTGTACCAGATGTTCAGACATAATTAAAAATAGTTATAACCAGTTTTCCACGGCTATATTTATTTATATACCAGGCTCTATATAAAAAAGAAGCATACAATTTCTACCAGTATATTCAAGTACAAAGTTTTATCGCTTTAACCGATACACTAGGTTTAGATTTATTTATTTATATTAATTTAGATATTTAATACAGACAAAAAAAAGTATTTCAACAATGGAGTAATGAAACAAACATTTAAAAAGTATTATTATAACTTATCTGACTTATTTTACCTTTATTGTAAACATAAAAAACTTGGAGCATTGGAAAGAAGAAAATTTTAAATAATTATACATGGTCAAAGAGGGCTTATCGAATCCATTGTCCCAAGTGAAAAAAATAAATAGAATGGTCAACGAGTTCCAAAGGAAGACGGTGCTGTCATGTAAAATCGCACACACTGTTTGTATATGCGATGCGAACCAAGTCATTTATTTAGTTACATCATAAAACAACGATTCTGTAGATCACATATTGTAAAATGAACTACTATCAATTTTAAAGTTATGCAATAAAAAAATATATAAATAATAACATTCTTAATGCCTTCTTGTATAGAGAAACTAAGTGTAATTGAAAAACTCACTAGTAAGCGTCTCAATTTGATGTGGAAACAAGATATAATGTCTTTATTAGTAAAATAATATCAATGTCAATAAACTTCATTAGAATTATTACAGGTAGGTAGCAAAATCCTAATATTTAATAAAGTTATTTAAAACAGCACAAAATATAAAATTATAAGAAAAATTTCATTTCAAATTTCCATTTTCAAAATTACTGCAATATAAATTAATCCAGTCCCGATAAAGTAGTCATCCACATATATACAGTGTTCACCAAAAAGTCTGCACCATATGGAAAACTCCGTTGTTATTGACTTTCTGAAAAATTTTATTTTTGATAAAAGTTGCATATTCTCAAACGAAATATGGGCTGCACAAATTTGTTGGTCCTAGCGCTTAGGAGGGAAAATTAATTTTTTTGAAATTACCTCAAGAGTAAACTACCTTTATTTTTGAAGAAATCGAAAAATGTTATTTAAAGAAGTTGCTTATAATGCTAAGTTATATTCAGATATCTGAATTGGCTGTTCTATTTTAGAAATAAAAATTTTCTACGTTTTTACCCATAATTCCTAAACTGTATTTTTAAATATTTTTGTGTTATTAATATTTCTCTCTATTTAATAGTTTCAGCCTAAGTCATGGATTCAAATCCACTTTTAGCAGTACTTTTTTGACCAAATAAATATTTTGGGAAAAAATGTTGAATTTCTTAGTGCATAGTTGTTCTCTTTTTTGCTATGTTAACTTTTTCGAATTTCTTTAATGAAAATCGCTTAAATTAACATTAGAAAAAAAGAGATGCACCAAAAAATTCAGAATTTTTTTCCAAAATATGCATTTGGTGAAAAAAGTAACGCTAAAAGTTCTTCAAAGTTTATTTTAATCCATTATTCAGGCTGAAACTATTAAATAAAGAGAATTTGTAATGACAGAAAAAGGTTTAAAAACACAGCTCAGGAATTATGCGTAAAAAAGTGGATTTTTTTTTATAAATAGAACAACCAAATTTGATATCTGGGTGCAGCTTCGCATTATAAGCAATTTCCTTAAATAACATTTTTCGATATTTTTCGACATTTTCAAAAATAAAGATAGTTTACGCTTGAGAAAATTTCAAAAAAACTAATTGTTCGACCTAGGCGCCAGGACTAACACACATTTATGCATCCCCCTTTCCTTTTGAGAACATACACTAACTTTTATCAAAAATAAAATTTTTCAGAAAGTTAATAACAACAGTCTCCCATGCGGACACTGTATAATTTAGCCTATTTGTAATTGGATTTTATTTTTTTTTGCAGCACATTCTACCCATAAGGGACTACCTTTGGAAGGTAGAACTGTTACTCAATATTTAAACCAAGGCCAACTGATTTTTTTTAAATGGAAATTTTGCAAATGTAACATTAGAGGAGAAATGTATTTGGAAAAGTTGATCAGAAAAATTAAATAAGTTCAAATACGAAGTTTTATTGGAAAATAGTTGCTATGAATATCAATTGAAAAAATCATACTGGTCAACTTTTATATCAAAATGCCTTTAAAGTTAACAATCCCAGAAAAAAGTGGAAATTTGCAAAATTTCAAAAAAAAATTTCAGACATAAAAGTTGATAAGTATAGTGTTTCCAATTGATGTAGGTATGACGATTAACATCCATAGCATTCTGGATGCTCTAACCCCACAATCTAATTTTTGCAAAATTTCCATTTTAGAAAAATCATTTAAAGATTGAGTAACAGTTCTACCTTCCAAAGGTAATCCCTTATGGGTAGAATGTGCTGTAAAAAAAATGAAATCCAATTACAAATAACCAAATTATGTGGGTGGCTTAATACGAAGTGGGACACACTGTGTATAATATAGGTGTGGAATATAACAGTGGAAAGCAATGATTGTATAAATTTTGTTTGTAATCAGAATAAAACTTACCTTTAAAAAGTACTTTTGTGAATATATGTTGTACCATTACCACAATTATTGTTCTGGTCATAAAACATTAACTACTCTTGCTTAATTGTCTTGAATGTGTCACACTAGAACTGGAGACATTAATAGAAAAAGAAATGTTTTCAATTTAGTAATCAAGTCTTGATAAATAGGTACTGTGCAATACTAGCTCCTGCTATTGATATACCAATTATATATTAAAACTGGGTACGAAGTTTCGAAGCGGTATTTAAATAAACAGTTACAACTAATTGTGTTACTATTTTTGAAGGGCTATAAGTAGCTGAGTAGCTCCTTTTAGAAGCATTGATTTAACTTACACGTTTTAACTTTTATCATATTTTTATGGCATGAACCACCTGCTTCTAAAAATTGTGCACTGTATTTTAAAGACAATGTTTATAACAAAAAAATCATTTGCCGCTTCTAGTGCACTGACAATACATTTTTAAGTTATAACAGAAATAAATTCAAGCAATATAAAGTTTATAAAACTTTTAATTTAATAACTTCAGAATGTCAGATTACAGAATAGAAACGAAACAGTTTTTTTTTAAAGTAAATTATAACTTGTTGCAATGACCTCTACCTGACGACAGTGATGTCCTCTACCGTTAAAAAAAAATCAGTACATTTATGGCACATACAATACCTAAAGGGTGTTTTTTTAGAGGAATAGAACTTTAAGATAAAATAAAACACATAAAAATCTTGATAACGCCCATGTTATTGAATTTATTGGAAATATAATTTTATGCCATTACTGCTTAAATATGATTCCGGGCATGTGGGTGTCGCGGCTGGCTCGAATGTACTGCAATCTGGAAGTAAAATTTTCGATCACTTTTTCGAGCAGCTGGGGCCGTATGTCGGCAATAACTCGTCTAATGTTGGCTTCCAAATGGTCCAATGTTTCTGGTTTATCGGCGTAGGCTAGTGACTTCACATATCCCCACAGAAAATAATCCAAGGTGTGATATCACACGACCGTGGAGGCCAATTCACAAATCCACGACGCAAAATATTTTGGTGAAAATGAGGATCAAGAACAATCTTGTTTTCGGCCCATTCACCGAACGTCCGACGCAAATGATGGTCACGCGGCTTTACTTCGTACACGACCTGAATCTTGTAGGTAAGCTCGTAAACCAAGATCTTTCCTCAAAATCTTCCATAAGGTGGATGGACACAGCTCCAATTGCTGCACAACGGCGAATCGACTCATTTGCACAATTTGCAAGCGTTGTTCTGCCGTAAGTTTATTCATGGTGAAATGGCAAAACATACTGAGCACGAATGAGCTGCCAGTTATTAAATTAACTGTCTCTAGAAACAGTGTCGCTAATTCAAAAAACAAACTTCTAAAAAAAACACCCTTTACGTAAAAGTACACTATAGCATATAACATATTTTATGGTATTAGTCGAGTAAACTCCAACTTGGTGTGTGTATGAGTTGGTAACACGATTCTATATGCGATGCACATAGAGCCATTGCAGTGACGCAGAGAAACTAGTCGCGTATGTCCGATTTTTTTAGCTTATATGATGAAGCGGCCTTTGGACTTGCCAAGTTAAAGTTTACTCGACTATATCAGTGAAATTATTAACTAATTTAAATTTTACATAAAACAAATAAAATAAGACAAATAATGTTTATATAATAACTCTTAATTTAAAGTAGCAATGGTCGGCTTTAATTAACATGCATATTTCTAAAGTTGGGGAACATATCGCATCTAAGATTTACAATTTAAGCAGAGTTAAATGAATAAAAAGCAGACATTAGTCCTGATGAGTTTGTTTTTAAAAATCTTTATTTTGATAAGATCTTGTCAGTCCTAACTTCATTCTTTATATTTGATTTTTTTTGAAATATTACTTTGAATTTATTGAAATACCTGATAAATTATTTTAATCATTTACAATTCACTCCATTAATAAGGCAAGTGTTTGTGAATGGACTGTATACTTTTAGCTGTTAAAAGGAAACCACTTGTTTCTAACAAGAATTATATTTAACTAACACAAAACTTTAACAAACAACTTAATATTAGAGATGCTAACGTCGTTCTGCCCACATGAGGGAAAAAAATACGACTCTTTACCAACCACGCAGGGTTGCCAATTTAGAAATTTAGAAATAACGTAAGTAGTTAAAACAAGTGTAAGAATACATGCTAATTATTATTAATATAATGTGTAAACAAAATACGTAATTGTCAATCTTGAACATGCCCCCGGCCTTGAAAGAAGACTCTTTCAACAAACTTACACCAACGTTTGCACAACACAGATTTCAAGGCTATTATAGTCTATGGGCAATGGGCTGTATACTTTTAGCTGTTAAAAGGAAACCACTTGTTTCTAACAGGAATTATATTTAACTAACACAAAACTTTAACAAACAACTTAATATTAGAGATGCTAACGTCGTTCTGCCCACATGAGGGAAAAAAATACGACTCTTTACCAACCACGCAGGGTTGCCAATTTAGAAATTTAGAAATAACGTAAGTAGTTAAAACAAGTGTAAGAATACATGCTAATTATTATTAATATAATGTGTAAACAAAATACGTAATTGTCAATCTTGAACATGCCCCCGGCCTTGAAAGAAGACTCTTTCAACAAACTTACACCAACGTTTGCACAACACAGATTTCAAGGCTATTAGTCTATGGGCAATGGGCTGTATACTTTTAGCTGTTAAAAGGAAACCACTTGTTTCTAACAGGAATTATATTTAACTAACACAAAACTTTAACAAACAACTTAATATTAGGGATGTTAACGTCGTTCTGCCCACATGAGGGTAAAAAATACGACTCTTTACCAACCACGCAGGGTTGCCAATCTAGAAATAACGTAAGTAGTTAAAACAAGTGTAAGAATACATGCTAATTATTATTAATATAATGTGTAAACAAAATTCGTAATTATAATAATAATAATAATAATAATAATAATAATAATAATATAATAATATAATAATATAATATAATAATAATTTATTGTGCATATAGAAGAGAAATAACAAAACTTTACAAATAAATACATATCAAACATATGCAGCAATGGGACAAGGCATTGCATTGCATTTTTCAGCCTTGCCCTTGGGAAATAACATATATATAACATATAAATATATGTACACAAATATTTATAAATACGTAATTCATTAACAATAATAAAACATATATGTAACAGTAGTAGTAAATGACAAGTATTAATGTTTTATATCTATCGACAATGAAAATATATATACATATACATACAGACATACATACACATACATATACATATAAAAAAGAAGAAAATAGGTCACTAATCAAAATTAGGGCAGTAACGCCTTTTGTTTATTCAAAAGATATTTCCTATATGCTAAGCGAAACTGACCAATAGTAGGTAAATTAAAAGTAGCTCTGGACATGTTGATAAGAGTACAGGCTATATACTCGAAACATTTTTCAAATTTGGCACCGTTATGTTGAGGTATCGCATATAGATCTGGATTTCGTATATTGATTGCGTGAATACTGGATCGCTTTATTAATAGTTTAGATAGGTAAACTGGGGTACTGAAATTCATGGTTTTAAATATTAAAGTTGCATATGATAGTTCAGATCTATATTCGACTTTTAAGATTCCTCGAGTATTGTAATGTGGAGTCACGTGATCACGTCTATTGATATAGGAGTAGGAGAATCGTAAGCGAGAATTTTGAAGCACTTGTATTTTATTTTTTAAAATATCAGTAAGATAATTATAGTAAACAGGAAGACCATATTCCATATTGCTCAAAATAATTGAGTTTACGAGTCTCCACTTTATATCTTGCGGTAGAACATATTTATACCTCCACAGTGCTTTAAATTTAAAGTAACATATGCTCAATTTTTTCATCACGTGATTTTCAAATGTTAAATTTTGGTCTACAATGACTCCTAAATTTTTTGCCTCACTACTGAGTTCAATCACACTATTATTCAGTGTTATGTTTAATGTCTGATTTTCTTTTGCTTTTTGAACTAAAATCCTAGATCCCACACACATGGACACTGTTTTAGATGCGTTCAGTTGCAAACCATTTCTTTTAGACCACGCACTTATTATTTCGAGATTTTCATTTAACTCGCGAATCACCAAGTTAACATCTTGTGGATAGCACGGCTTGTAAATCTGGGTGTCATCAGCATATAGGTGCATGTTCCAGCCATGGGTAATTATACTTGGCAAATCAGAAGAAAACATTATAAACAGTAGCGGCCCAAGTATACTGCCTTGTGGTACACCTGATTTCACAACACTTTCGTTTGAAATTGAGTTTTTTATTTGAACGTTGAGTGCGTTCACTTAAATAGTTGTTAAACCATAATAAGAAAGTAGATCTTATTCCATAATATTTTAATTTTGCCAGCAAGAGTTTATGATTGATAACATCAAATGCCTTACTAAAGTCAAGTAAGGTTAAATAGGTTACTTTGGAATTATCGATGTTTCTAGTTATATCATTTGTTATTTTAATTAGAGCAGTATTAGTGCTATGGTGCTTTCTGAATCCTGATTGCTCTTCTGGCAATATTTTATTTATTTCCATATGATTTAAGAGCTCCTTTTCTATAATTTTTTCTAACAATTTAGACATTGTAGGAAGTATGTTAATTGGGCGAAGTTGACCAAATTCCGTTGCTTTGGTTACTTTGGGAAGCGGTAATATGATAGATTTTTTCCAGACAGATGGAACAGCACCAGTGAGTAAGGAAGTGTTTATTATATGCGTTAGAGCGGTTTTGCACTGTGGAAAAATAAGTTTCAGCATTTTAAGATTAATTCCATCTATTCCAGTTGCATTAGATTGAATTGAGTGTAAACACTCTTGCACCTTATCATATGTAACACTCTCTACCTCGTTTATAGTTGTAATGTTATAATTTTCAACTTCCGTATAATAATTTAGAGTCGTTTCGTCGATATTATTATTGACAGAACTATTTAAAAAATATTGATTAAGTTCATTCACATCTTGCAGACTTGAATCTAGTTCCGATGTAGATTTGCAATGGATATTCCACTGTGAGAAATTATTCCATAATTTTGCCGGATTGTGTTTGTTTTCCTCAATTTGATACCTTATAAATGCTGTTTTTTCATTTCTTATTGCTACAGATAAATAGTTTTTCAAATCTTTATAGTATTCGAGGTGGGCAGTGGATTTGGTTTTCTTATACTTTTTATAAGCTTTATTCTTTAGTTTAATAATTTCTTTAATGGTTTGAGTAATATACGGACGATATATTTTTCTTATGACTACAGTTTTTTCAGGAGCGTGCATATCAAACAAAAATAAAATAGCTCTATTTAAGAAATCCAGTTGTTCATCTACTGTTGTAAGATTACTTACATAATTCCAGTTAATTTGGTTTGCATCTTTAATAAAATCCTCAAGATTAAATCTAGAATAATCTCTAAATGTAACTGTTTTTGGTGGTAATATTGGTGCTGTACAATTTAGTACACAATAAGTCAATAAATGGTCTGCCATATTTAGCAAATCCTGAGTACCCGTTTCAGTAAAAGCCATATTTTCACTAATACAGATGATATCAATGGTGGATGAAGATGTTCCACATATCCTAGTGGGTTCATTTATTATTTGGATCAAATTAAAGCATTTAAGAATATTACTTAGATAACGAAAGTTTGGAGTGTCAGGTTTGTTGAAATCGACATTTAAATCACCCATTAGCAATATATTCTCAGATTCTAAGCAAATATTTGCTAACACTGCCTCTAATTCATTAAATGAATTGACTGGAGAAAGAGGAGGTTTATATAATACACCAATGGATGTCTTAACTTTGTTTATTTTAGTTGTAACCCAGAGCTGTTCTAAATCATTTCTATTTATATAATCTATATTAATTATACTGAATTTTAGGCTATTATGAATATAGAGACATACTCCTCCCCCTCGAGTTGAACGGTCAAAACGAACTAGCTCATATCCAGGCAGATACCAACGTAAACATTTGAGAAAAAATCTATTGGTGAAGCATACTTATGATACCAGACATAAAAAACAAGCAATTACAGTACCAAGAATGGATAAAACTATTGGTCAACGCAGCCATACTTACCTTGAACCAAAATTATATAATCTCGTGCCCGAGTATATAAAAAAATTGAATTCGTTTAAACTGTTTAAAATAAAAGTTAAGAACTGGATCCTTGGTATGCCGAGAATCGTAGTTCATGATATGATTGACATTAAAAATGCATTTGGACGTATTTAATAGTCACTACATACAGTTTTCGTTATTTCTTTCCTTTCTTTGTTAAGCTCATTAGAATTAGAATTATATCATCCAAAATTATTATTAAAAATGTAATTTTTAGAGTTCCTTGCATAAACTGGAATATAGTACATTTGTTATTATTTGCATCTAGCAGCAACTCGTAGTATTTGCCTCTAGGGTAATGAATAGGCACCGTGTGTTGGCGCTTGGTTGTGTCCGACAAACTACTTGACCGAACCTACTGACTACCTCTGCACGGTGTCTATATAAGTGATATTGTGTATTATTATCAGAATTTATTTTTCCTCTTTTTCTTGTCTCCACCTTATTATATATATATGTGTGTGTGTATATATGTGTATATATATATGTATATATATATATGTATATATGTATATATATATATTTTTCTCGTATACCCTCACTTATTCTCCATTTCTGTAAAATTATATATTTACATATAACATACCGTCTACTGATAAAATAAATATAGAATGCTACCCACGAGCAGGGATTCCTTTGTGGGTCTACTTATGTTTATTTGTCGTTTTCTGTATACATGTCTTATTGTATTTCTTCTCGTAAATTTAAGGATATTAACTTTAAATGTTATGTATTTGTAACTGTTATATGAGATGAATAAACATTATTATTATTATTATTATTATTATATATTAAGTTGGAAGGAAAATTTGGGGACAACCAAGTTTCTGACACTGCTATAATATGGTAATTATTTTCTTGCATAATTTCACTGAATGTATCGAAGCAGGGTACCAAAGATCTAATATTAATATGACAGACTTTCACATGTTTTTTGATGTACCCTGTATACTGTATGCATTCAAAACGGTTTGGCTAGAGGCTCTGGAGCTGTTAACATTAGAACTACTTAGGTTATTATGGTGAATTGACTGAGATTTCTTTGTACCTGTTTTTCCTTTGGTATTGTATTTGTCCAATTTAGTTTTATTGTTTTCTGCTTGTGTATTTCTTGTTTGAGTTATTCTGATTCGTTCTTCTGTAATTTTATTTGGGATTTCGTTTTTTAAGTCTTCTATAGTATACATTTCATCTTCTATTAGCAGAACATTATTTTTTATTGTTGCCTGGAGATTATGATTTCTTGCTAATTTTAAGTTAGTCACTAAGATTTTTCGATTATTATAATCTCTAGTTGTATAATCGTGAGCAACAGATATTCCAGTACCTTTTAGTTCCTTAGCATTACGAAAGATTTCAGATTTTATTTGATAGTTAACCACTTCTACAACCAGCGGCCTGGTTTTTGCCTGAATGAACTTTCCTATTCTATGTATATCTCTAAAATCGGAGTATGTGCAACTTATTTTTAAGGTCTCGTTGCAGATTTTTAGAAATTTTTGGGCATCTTCTAAGTTGTTTTCCTCCTCTTGCATACCGTAGACTATAATGCTATATTTTTTTACCTTACGTTCTATTTTGTTAAGTTTTTCTTTCATTTTATTATTTTCTTTTTGAAGAACATCATTTTTTTGCTGAAGGTCTTGAAATTGCTTCAAAAATTCTTGTTTTAACTGAATGATTTCCTGGGTTAGCGAATCCTTGTTATCTTTCATCTCCTTCTGTATTTCTATATTTTTATTTAAGATGCTCTGTATCAATGCATAAATGTCTCTGTTTGTAACTTCAGGTATGTCTGGCATTTCAGCTAATCAGTGGTACTTTCCTTCAGTTATATATTTTTAGGTTTAGCATATGTACTAAATCAATACTAGTTAATTCCTCGTGGATTCTTATCTGGACACTACTTTTTGTCATAAAAAAGGTTATTAATGTTTTTTGGCTTTTATTTCCTTGATTAATGGTTATGAATATTTATTAATTGTTATTAAATCAACACCTCTGGTCACAGTACATTCTTATTTTTTTTGTTCATCACTGCAGAGTTCAATGCATTATTTATTTTAAAAATAGCCCATAATTTTCGTGCACTTTAACACTTCCAATTCACACTATTTGTACAGACACATCATCTGAATCGCACACACAAGAACTCTGACTTGTCAATCTTGAACATGCCCCCCGGCCTTGAAAGAAGACACTTTCAACAAACTTACACCAACGTTTGCACAACACAGATTTCAAGGCTATTAGTCTATGGGCAATGGACATATTTTTGAAAAACTACGCTGCACAGTACCATTTGAAGTTTTTAAGGTTGACGCTCGGCTTATACCATCTGCACCAGGATGAAGACGCACTACACGCCCCATTCACCAATGGATGGGAGGAAGATTATCCTCCTTTATGATCACTAAGCTGCCCTCCTTTAACTGATCGGGGTTGGTTTTCCAACGACGTCTTTGCTGCAACTCTGTTACATATTCCTTACTCCAACGGTTCCAAAAGTGCTGTTGGAGTTGCTGGATTCTTTGGTATCGCGAAAGTCGATTTTTCCGTACTTGTAAGTCAGGATCGGGTACCGAAGTGAAAGTTTTCCCAATGAGAAAGTGAGCGAGTGTAAGAGGATACAAATCATTTGGGTCTGACGAGGTTGGAGAGAGGGGACGGGAATTTAGAATTGCTTCAACCTGAAGAAGCAAAGTATTTAGTTCTTCGAATGTAATACTTGCTTCTTCCATAACCCTTTTCAAGTGATGTTTTGAACTCTTTACTCCAGTCTCCCAAAGGCCTCCAAAATGTGGACTTCCGGGAGGTATAAAATGCCACTCTAACCCCTCGCGAGATAATTTGTCTACAAGGTGATCTTTGTTAGATATTAGATAATCTCCCAAAATTTTAAGCTCTTTATTACCTCGTACAAAATTTGTGCCGTTATCTGAGTATATGTGGGCTGGTTTGCCACGGCTAGATACAAAACGCCTTAAAGCGAGAATGATAGCCTCGGCGGTTAAATCGGATACTAACTTTAAGTAGATACATTTGGTTGCAAAACATATGAATAGGCACATGTAGCATTTAGAAATTTTAGCTCCCCGTCCCTTGCGATCTTTAATAAAAAATGGACCAGCATAGTCCACCCCCGTTATATTAAAGGGGCTCTCTGAAAGGAGTCTACTACTAGGCAAATTTCCCATAATTGGAGTAATATTTTTCGGATTAAATCGAAAGCATTTAATATATTTTCTAACAGTGCCTTTCGCTAGATTTTTACCACCAACAGGCCAGAACCTTTCTCGAATATTAGACAATAATAATTGAGGGCCAGCATAAGCTAACTAAAATGATATTTACTAGTGAGCATTTATGTTTGCTTCATGCTGAAGGACCAAATGTTTTGAATGGATTAACAAAGGGTGCTTTTTGTCATAGTTGAATTTCGAATTTTCTAAGCGCCCACCGACTCTCATCAAACCATCTTTATCCATAAATGGATTGAGGCTTAATATTTTGCTTTTTTGACTAATCGATTTGCCCTGAATTAAACAATTATATTCATGAGAAAATGATTTTATTTGCGATAATTTGATTAGAATGTCAAAAGCATACCTGATTTCGCTTTGCATTAAAAATCCAAATTGACGCTCTGATTTGTTGACTCTGCAATTATTTTTGAAACGTATTATAAATGCTACAACACGCTTAAGTTTAGATAAGTCGGAATATCTTTCAAACAAAATATCTTCGTGCTTTTGCACTAGCAAAGATACTCGTTTCGGTGCACGAAACTCTGGTAAATCATCGTCTGAACAAATAAGATTTGCAATTTCACTGAACCAGTTTGGCCCATGCCAATACAATACAATGTCATGTTTTGCATTTGGCTAGGATAGACCCCTCTGGATAAAAGGTCAGCTGGATTACACTTTGTAGGTACATGGCGCCATCCATATGAGCCAGTTATAACGCCCTGTCTCTCTTGGGGTTATTTAAAATGAATTCTAAATAAATAAAAATACGAAATTAACAATAAACTAATTTATTAACAAAGTGGTAGAGCAAATGAGAATAACACTACAGGGTATGGGCGAATAAATTTGTGCTAACGAATAAAGAAGTACAAACAAATAATCAAACAAATTTACAGATATACGGAGAGACAGACATAATGGTATAAAATACAAAAGATAAATAGATAAAGCGTAATAAAGGGAGATTGGCCAATTCCGCAAGAAAAAAGCTATTAATAATAAATAAATGATTGTTCATTCACTTATCAGAATTATTTTCCGAGCAAATTATCCAAGAATGAGCAATTAAATATTTATTTAAGTTTAAAGGCAAAAACAAGCTAGAAGACTTAACTAAAAGGTACAAATGGGAGTATTTATACACCCACAAAAATTTACATAATTCCTCGAACGAAATACGTAAAGATAAATTTTAATATTAAACATATAGCACTCCAAAAGTAAATTTGAGTGTTTAGTCGAGATAAAAAATTAGCAAGTACAAATTAAGCTTGCTTGAAGTGTTCACGAAAACGTAAAGGTAACGAACACGCACTACACTGTGATCAACTTGATAAACTACTGGCTCAAATCTTCCCAAATTGATGACTCGTGCATAAACAGGAAAATATAAAGTTCAGATAGGTACTTACATAAGTTCACTTTGGACATTACCAATAAAACTGCAATCCTATTTAAAGTTGAAGACGTAGATTGAACGCACTATTATTTAGCCACTTTTAGGTGGATATTACACATACAAGACTTATTTCGAACATACAGCTCGCAAAAGCACACATAATCTGGCTGTCAAATTCCTTAACCAGCTTAAACGAAGGAAAGAGACTAAATAAATAATTAATTTATAATTTTTATGGTTTAACTAAACCATTTAAATTCTGGAACTTTTAATATCTTCACTCAAATTTGGTTAAAAGATTGACTGTGGGCTCGCTTAAAGCGGCCGTGGAAAAGTGTCATGGCTACCGCTTGGCTCGGTATTTATCTCTTCCTCCACTAGTAGTCGAAATACCTCACTCCTTAAACCCGCGAATTTAAACTATGGTTTCTCATTGGAAGAAAGGCATTATTTTCAAATATTTACCAGTAAAGCCGAGAACTAGGTGACGGTTACGTTACCTTCTAGAACCTTACAGTAGCGGCGATAATTTATTTTTTAAGAGGTAACAAAATAGGTAATTTATGTACGGAAAATACGAAATAATGTAATTTAAGGGCTTTTATGCCTATGAATAAAAATGACCGTTACACAGTCAAATTTTGTATTTCAGACACTCGATTACTTATAAATGTTTTTAGAAGATGAGGACTGGTTTTTACCCACCCCAGGACAATAGTGGAATCTGTCCAGAATATGCAGCGCGAAAAATGTAGGTTTAGAGATTTGAAAACTTTGTCGGCTAGTCTGGAGAGGACAAGTGCTCCGCAAAGCTCCAAACGTGGCAGAGTTAGCGATTTAATTGGAGCCACCTTTGATTTAGCACATAGTAAATGAACGGAAACTTTACCTGCCATATCTATACTTCTCAAGTAAATGCATCCCCCGTAGGCGACCTCCGATGAATCGGAAAATTCATGCAATTCTATTTCGACCGATTCCTTGCATAAAACCAAACGTGGTATTTCAAGTATATTTAAATCGGGTAATTCGCGTTTGAATGTAATCCAGGCAGAAAGTATGTGCGCAGGTAACGACTCATCCCACGTCAACTTTTCTAGCCACAATTTTTGAATCATTAATTTAGCAATAATAGTACATGAGGACAGAAGCCCTAACGGATCAAAAATTTGGGATATATGGGAAAGTATAGATCGTTTTGTAATGTTTTTAGATTCTACAGTTGTGTCTATTGTGAACATCAATTTATCTAAATTACAATTCCAAATTAAGCCCAAAGTTTTTGCATTCTGATCTGCCCCAAAGTTTAAAACATCATGAGAAATGTTTGATTTTCCAATATCGTCCAGAATCTTTGGTTCATTGGAAAACCATTTTCGTAATTCGAAGCAACCTTTTTTTAGAACTTTAGACACATTTTTACAGATATAGGACGCCTCTTCAACAGTATTGGCTCCCGTGAGAAGATCGTCGACGTAAAAATCGCGTTTTATGATTTGAGAGATATCTGGACTTACGGATTCACATTGATTAGCTAATTTGAATAAACATCTAATAGCAAGAAACGAGGCTGAAGCTTGACCGTATGTGACGGTGTTAAGATTATATCTTTAAGATGGTCAGATGGTGATGCTCTCCACAATACTCTTTGCAAGGGACGCTGTTCCGATTTAACAAGCACCTGGCGACACATTTTAGCTATATCCGCTGAAACCACGTAAACGTGTTTCCTAAACCGTAATATTATTGACAGCAGCTCGTCTTGTATGATAGGACCTACCATTTGTATGTTATTTAGAGAAATACCCGTTGTTGTTGTTGCTGAGGCGTCAAAAACCACCCTCAATTTTGTTGTTATGCTGTCAGAATTTAATACCCGATGATGCGGCATAAAATATTCAGCATCGGCGCTACCGTTTATTTCGGACATATGGCCTAGAGTTTCATATTCGGACATAAACTCTATGTACTGTTCTCTTAAATTATTGTTATTTCCCAGCTTTCGCTCAAGAGTCATAAACCTATTAATAGCTCGTTGTTTTGAATAGCCCAAACAACTTGGCGATGCTTTTAAAGGTAATGAGACTATAAACCTGCCTGCAGTGTCACGAGTAGTATTTTCTACAAAATGTTTTTCACAAGCGAGTTCTTCATTGGAAAAAGCTTGAGTTGTAGAACACTCTTCTATTTTCCTAAAACTTAGAAAGTTGATTTTGCAGGTCAGAATTTATGCTTAAGTTACATTTTACCTTATTTGGTTGAATACCCTTGAATGGACCTGATACTATCCACCCAAACTTTGTCTTTTGAAGAGCCGGCTTGTCGCGGCCCAAATCAATTTGCCCAACACAAATTAGCTTCCAGAATAAGTCGGCCCCTATCAACATATCTATATTACCGGGTTTATAGAAACCTGGATCGGCTAATTTAATGTTGCTTGGTATTTCTAGATAATTTGAATTTAATCGTACACTTGGCAATTGGCTTGTAATTTGGGGTAAAATAATACATGATAAATTTGTGTTAAAACCATTCATTGATGATCGTATTTGAACATCGCATCTATATTGTGATTGTGACTTCATGTTCATTAAACATTCAACAGTGACATTTATTTCAGATTTTTCTATTTTTAGTAAATTTACCAAATTTGCTGTGATGAAACTAGACTGACTTCCACAATCTAAAAGTGCACGCACCGTATGTGGTTTTTGAAATTTGTCTAGTATTTGGATATTGGCCGTACCTAATAAGACCTCATCAACCTTAGCTTTTGACGAACATGTAGTTATTTTGTCTTATTCATTATTGCTAGCCGAGCTGCTAGCACTAGTGTTTGCCGAATGTTCTTGATTAGTGTCTACGTGCAATAAGGTATTATGCTTTCTTTGGCATTTTCTACATGGACCAAACCGATAATTTTTTTCGAAATAGCCTCCTTTCAGGTAGTTAGTGCACAATCGTGCCCTTTTTATAAAGTCCACTCTGTCATTCGCGGTTAAATTTTGAAAATCGTCGCAACTATAAATTGTATGATTCCTTTTACAATACACGCATTTTATTTGCTTTGTTACGTGATCCTTTTTATAAGAATGTTTTATTTAATTCGATGCTGCACCTATATTTGGTTCATTTTTAGCCTCAAGTGTCTCTAACAAATCGGCACGACCTTTTAGAAACAGTTTTAAATCCTTTAAGGTAGGAACATCTTTGCCGGTTATATACTGTTCCCATTCCCTAGAAAAGACACTGTCTAATTTTGTGCTCACCAAATAGATAATTAAAGTATCCCATTTGTCTGTAGGCTGTATTAATTGCGTCAGAGACGGTATCTACTAAATTCCGCAATTTTGTTGAGGATTCTTTTTTGATCGGCTCTATATTGAATAACGCTTTGGTGTGATTGTGAACTAACAACCTAGTATTGTTGTATCGTTCACATAGTGTTTCCCACGCAATTTTATAGTTAGTGGCAGAAAATTCGATAGATTTTATAACTTGAGTAGCACTACCTATAAGAGAGACCCTTAGATAATGATATTTTTACATATCATTAATGCGACTATTCATATGGATGAGAGACTCAAATGTATCCCTAAATTCTAACCACAAATCAAAGGAACCATCAAAGGGCATAGCAGGATAAACATGTGTTAGGTGCCCCCGCACCAATCCGGTCGAAATTTTTAGCACAAGTTGATAGTAGTGTTAGATGAAATTTCCCAAAATATTATTTTTGGAAAACCATTTTTACGGGAGTTATGGGGGTAAAAAGAAAAATGGAAAAAAAAATTTTTCTCGAGAACGGATAAACCGATTTTCATGAAAAAATATGTGTTATGGCTTCTAATGGTGCAAATGTGGACAAAAATTATTGAGTCCATTTGTCGAAAAAAAGTGGTGAAAAAATTTTTTTCAAAATAAAAAAAAAAATTTTTTAGGGGATGTTCTAGAGGCACACCCACCATTTCCTTCCAAATAAATGTTTATATGCCCCTTTAAAACATATCCAATTTTCAAAGCGATCGGAAGGGTACAACATACTCAAAATTGATAATCATTGGCAGACTGCGGGCGGCGCGTAGTCTATGTAATGAAGCATTATAAGACGACTTCTTTGTAAATATTTCGTGCAAAGACGAAATTACCTCCCCCCCCCTCATTTTCGAGGGTGCTGAACACGATGCAGGTGGTGGGAGAAGTTTTTGACCACCGCAACCTCCTGAAATGGCCATCCCTCTTATGGATCCCTTTATGTTTTCATATATAAACGGGTTTGGGGAGTGATTTATTGACGGGTTATACTTGCAATAATATGGAAGGGAGTTATAAAGTAAGTGGAGTCCAGACAGCAGGCCTAGGGGGTTGATTAAACCCTCCCGAGAGGTGTAGTTTTTTTTTTTCAAATGATTCGGTTCAAATGCGTATACCATTTTCGGGGTCGCTGGTCACGGGAAAAATATTCATTTTTAGCTCCAACCTCCTCAAGGGCAGAAATCACCTCTCACTCACCGTTTGAGAGATGAATAGGGGTTGGAGCTAAAAATCAATATTTTTTCCCATGATCAGCGACCTCAAAAACGGGGGAAACGCGTTTGAACCCGAATTATTTGATAAAAAATGATTTTCCACTCCTCGGAAGGGTTTAATTAACCCCCTGGCCTGCTGTCTGGACTCAACTTACTCTATAACCATCTTCCATGTTATTTCAAGTGTAATCCGTTGATAAATCACTCCCCAGACTCGTATAGAAAACATGAAGGGATCCATAAGAGAGGTGGCCGTTTTAGGAGTTTGTGGCGGTCAATAACTTCTCCCTCCACTTGCATCGTGTTCAACACCCTCGAAAACGGACGGAGGAAGGTATTCTCGTCTTTGCAAGAAATATTTACACTATTTCTGTCTTTATTACATAGACTAGCGGTTCATTACTACATCTTACTACCACGGTCACTGGCGGCCATTACAACCCTAGCATTTAAATCAGTATCAAACTTCAAGAAGTGTGGCGCAAAAATTCTCTGACGTCAACAAAATCTAGTTTGAAAATCTGAAGATTTTGCAATGATGACATCTGCAGTCAGCCTACGAAAGAACTAGTTTTCAAAGTCCACTACGAGGAGGTTACAGTGCCTTTCACTAGTGAAGGTGCCTGTTTATTGTGAGTCTCCTTGCCTCTCACGAGTCGGGGTGTTTATTTATCGTGAGTCTTCTTGCCTCTAACTAGTCGGGTCGCTTGTTTATTTTAAGTTCCCTTGCCTCTCATTAGTCGAGGTGCTTGGTTATTATGAGTCCCCTTGCCTCTCACAATTCGGGCTGACTTTTTTGCGTAAGTCCTCTTGCCTCTCACGAATCAGGTTACTCTATATTGATGAGACTTCTCTTAGTCTTCATTCTTCGAGAACATCCCATAAAAAAAATTATTTTGAAAGAATTTTTCAAAAAAGTTGCAGGGGGTTGCGGCGGTCAAAAACTTCTCCCACCACTTGCATCGTGTTCAGCACCCTCAAAAACGAGGGGGAGAAGGTAATCTCGTGTTTGCACGAAATATTTACAAAAAAAGTCGTCTTTTTTTTTTTTTTTCTCTATTCTTATTGGGATGCTCTGCCACATATATTCTTCTAAACAATGTCTGAAATCTACAAAATAATACAATTAACCAGTATTTTACTGGAAAATAACCTCTACGCCTGTGACTTTTACGTCAAAGGATCAGTTAGAGGGTGGTTTTGACAAATAATGAATAAGAACAAAAATATAAAAATGACGTATTTTGCTGACGTTTCGGAAAACGAATCTGTTTCCTTTCTCAAAGCGTATTATAATGTTTGTGGGCTGTGTATATTAAATACACAGCTTTAAGAATATATTTGTTATATTCAGTATCCATAGATACTTACTGCTTACACAGAACTGTTGATATATAATTGATAGTTTTATTTTAAACAATGTTGAGTTTGTTAAGTTCTTCTTTTAACATCGGCAGCAGAAGAATACATGTGGCAGAGCATCCCAATAAGAATAGAGAAAAATTAAGAAAATGCCACAACCAACGTTTAGACAAAGTCGTCTTATAATCAAATCAAATCAAATCAAATCAAATCAAATTTATTCAAAAAATTTTTTTTTAGTTATTACATAAAATATAGCAAATCAATTTAAAGAGACCTTAGTTTTCCATCAGTTTCATTTAATACATGTAATATCTAATTAGATATATTTTTAAGGTTAACGTTACAATAAATTCAAATGCACACCTAAGTAAAACCTGTGTGTGTGCAATTTACAATCCTATAATAAGATAATTAATATTAACTATATTTGCATATATAAATAAGATAGCTACATATCAAATTTAAATGAAAAAAAAAAAATCAAAACCAATGAATATATTCCTTATTTGAAATTAATTACAATATAAATGCATATACCTACATATAATAAATAAAATTATCCACATGGCTAATGATGTGACAAAATATTAATAAAAACTAACCTATTTTCCTTTATATACACAGAGACTTTTTTTGTGAACAAATTTATGTTATTATATTCTTTCATATGAGCAGGTAGAAGATTATAAAATTTCGATCCATAATAAGTAATGAATCGCTGGGTTGTTGTTAGGGTGTGACATGGAATCTGGATATTTAAATTAGCTTTATGTCTAGTATTATAAATATGTCTGATATTAAAATCTAAGAGTGATTTACGCTTGTGAATAAATACAAGTACAGATTTTATATACAATAAGTTTATATCCAAAACATCAACTTCTTTGAATAGGCTTTCTGTGGGGTACTGCTTATCTTTGAATGCAATTACTTTTAATAGATATTTTTGCGAAATGCAAATATTTTTTAAATTTGTAGGATATGCACTACCCCAAATAGATATTCCGTATCTCATAATTGACTCAGCCAAAGCATAATACAGTGTTTTTAGAATATTGAATGGCATGAAACTTCTGAGTTGATAGAATTTCCAAATCAGTTTGCGAATATTATTATTTAGTAATTCTACGTGTTTTGTCCATTTTAAATTTTGATCTATACATACACCTAGATACTTCATATTATTTACATTGTTAAGTTCGGTATTGCAGTTACAGTTAATTTTATTTTGGGATAAACAGATAAAGTTGTGGATTTTTAAAGTTTGTATGTTAGGCAGATCTCTGTCATATATACTGAAACATATGAATTTTGTTTTAGTAGTGTTTACTGATAGTGAGTTTTCGGAGAGCCATTGGACAATTTTTGAAAATTCAATCTGACTTTTATTGACAGCTAGTTCCCAAGAAGCACCGTCTACCAATAGAACCGTATCATCGGCATATGCTATGACCTTTGCAGAAGTATTCATATGCAATAACTCATTTAGATAGATGTTAAATAGAATAGGTCCTAATACAGTTCCTTGAGGTATTCCACATGTGACCAAGTCAAATTTACTTAGTGTTTTGTTAACTTTTATGCACTGTTTCCTCTCGGTAAGGTAACTTGTAAATAAACTGTTAGCTATGCCCCTTATCCCATATTGTTGTAATCTGCTTATTAGTTTACTATGTGACACAGTGTCAAATGCTTTGGCCAAGTCCAAAAAGATAGCAATTAATTTCTTATTACTTTCAAAGGAGTTATGTATAGTTTTTGTTACTTCAAATATTGCATCTTCTGTACTCTTACCTTCCACAAAACCGAACTGTCTATCAGATAAGATTTTATTATGGATTAGATGTTCAACCAATCTAGACTTTATGCTGTATTCTAAAAGTTTCGCTATGTTGTTTATTACCGATATTGGTCTGTAATTACTTATTTCGGATTTCCCTCCATTTTTGTAAAAGGGCGTTACTACAGATGTTTTTAATTGGTCAGGAAATACTCCGGATTCTAAACTTAAATTAAAAATGTAACATAACGGCTTGGCTATATATTGTTTAATAATTTTTAACGATTTAGTTGAGATATTGTCTATACCAGGAGACGAATTGTTTTTTAGTTTGTCTATATTTTTTATTACTTCCTCTTCTGTTATGGGTTTAAGAAATAAACTTTTAGAATTAATATTCCTTTTCTCAAGTATTTCATCACATTGGACCTTTTCAGTCATTTTCCTTCCTATATTAATAAAATAATCATTAAAAATTTCAGATATTTCCTTATCATCAGTTAAATTAACGTTGTTATATGTTATATTTATCTTATTATTTGTATGAATATCCTCATTTAAACTTTCTCTTATTACTTTCCAAATTTTCTTTATATTATTTTTATTTTCGTTAATTTTATTAATATAATATTCTTTTTTTAATATCTTTATCAAATTATTAGTTTTATTTCTATATGTTTTGTATTTCTGTGATAGTTGTTCATTATTTTTGTTTTTATTTAGTTCAAATTTTAACCTGTCTCTTTCTCAATGCTTCATTACATAGACTACGCGCCGCCCGCAGTCTGCCAATGATTATCAATTTTGAGTATATTGTACCCTTCCGATCGCTATGAAAATTGGATATGTTTTAAAGGGGCATATAAGCATTTATTTGGAAAATTGTGGGTGTGCCTCTAGAACATCCCCTAAAAAAATTTTTTTTTTTATTTTGAAAAAATTTTTTCACCACTTTTTTTCGACAAATGGACTCAATAATTTTTTCCCACATTTGCACCATCAAAAGCCATAACATATATTTTTTTCATGGAAATTGGTTTATCCGTTCTCGAGAAAAAAATGTTTTTCCATTTTCCTTTTTACCCCCATAACTCCCGTAAAAATGGTTTTCCAAAAATAATATTTTGGGAAATTTCATCTAACACTACTATCAACTTGTGCTAAAAATTTCGACCCGATTGGTGCGGGGGCACCTAACACATGCTTATCCTGCTATGCCCTTTTGGTAGATCGATAGTGGGTAATTTAACATTGTTTAACTCTATATTTGACTGATCACCCTGTATAGAACTATCTTTTTGTTTATAGTCGGCTATTATTTTTTTTGCAAATGCTAGAATTGAATAATATGCGTCTAGAAAAGTTTTACGCTCTAAATATTCGTTATCAATTTCTTCATCGGAGGCCAATATTTCTACCTCATTTTGTATCGCATTAAATTCAGAAAATATTAGATCCGCCTTTCTTATTCTTTCTTGCATTTCAAATATATCAACATCTTCAATGTTGGACTTTGCCAATATATTTTTTACTTGATTTGAAAACGACGTTAATTTAGCATTTACAACACCTCATTGCCTGTTTAAAGTTTTTCTTTGATGATTTTGTAAAAATGTCAGTTAATTTTAGCAGTTATGGCAAGTGGCTTATTTAGATAATAAATTTTTAATTTAGTTAATGATTTTTCGAAGAACTAAATATAATAACACAATATTATTATAAAATAATATAATGATTATTATTTATTGCGTATTTCAGAAAGAAGCAAAACTATAGAATTTAGATAAGTAAAAATGGGAATGCTCACTTACTCTCTTTTCGATCGCAGGTACCCTAGCCGTCAAAACAAGTAGTGCTGTTGGCTTGGCACGCTTAGGCGGAACTCGGGTCTGAAGATATGCGGCGGTCCACTCTATTGGTTATTGCTGATCTTCCCTCGTTGTACCATAACACTGGACGCGTGCGTTTTTTTACAATGTTAAATTACTTTATTACTTATTTATTGCTGACTTTACACACACAATAATCTAGGCTCGTAGGACCAAATGTTTGTGAATGGACTGTATACTTTTAGCTGTTAAAAGGAAACCACTTGTTTCTAACAGGAATTATATTTAACTAACACAAAACTTTAACAAACAACTTAATATTAGGAATGCTAACGTCGTTCTGCCCACATGAGGGTAAAAAATACGACTCTTTACCAACCACGCGGGGTTGCCAATTTAGAAATTTAGAAATAACGTAAGTAGTTAAAACAAGTGTAAGAATACGTGCTAATTATTATTAATATAATGCGTAAACAAAATACGTAATTGTCAATCTTGAACTCTAAAAAAAAAACACCCTTTACTTAAAACAACCTTTACTTAGCATATAACATATTTTATGGTATTAGTCGAGTAAACTCCAACTTGGTGTGTGTATGAGTTGGTAACACGATTCGATATGCGATGCACATAGAGCCATTGCAGTGACGCAGAGAAACTAGACGCGTATGTCCGATTTTTTTAGCTTATATGATGAAGCGACCTGTTGGACTCGCCAAGTTAAAGTTTACTCGATTATATCAGTGAAATTATTAAATAATTTAAGTTTTACATAAAACAAATAAAATAAGACAAATAATGTTTATATAGTAACTCTTAATTTAAAGTAGCAATGGTCGGCTTTAATTAACATGCATATTTCTAAAGTTGAGGAACATATCGCATCTAAGATTTACAATTTAAGCAGAGTTAAATGAATAAAAAGCAGACATGAGTCCTGATGAGTTTGTTTTTAAAAATCTTTATTTTGATAAGATCTTGTCAGTCCTAACTTCATTTTTTATATTTGTTTTTTTTTTGAAATATTACTTTGAATTTATTGAAATACCTGATAAATTATTTTGATCATTTAAAATTCACTCCATTAATAAGACAAGTAAACAATGCAATAATCCTTTTGTTAAATTATTGTGACTCGAGAATTAATCACTTGACTTGCCTCCTTTTTCTACAATCATGTGATTCCATTGAATATTAAATGTTCAAAATTAGTTGTACAGTTCCTTCCAAATGCATAGCGTAAAATGAACTTGTAAAAATCGATTTATATTTTTAAATTATCATTTTTTAACTACATTGGCACATAATGCCACTTTTGATTTTACCAGAGGAAAATATAACATTTTAAATAGAGTACTCCGTGTATTTTTAAAAATTTGGGTATTTTAAGAACTTTTCAGCCAACCCTGTGGGTGGCATATACTATTGCTTAGATTAATAGTTTCTAAATTATACGCATGCGCGGAAAGAAATTCATAAATTTAATACAATCCGAAAATGTTTTAACACCAAAACAATGCAACTGATTTCTACTAACCGTTTCTTTCTACGAAAGTTTCTACCATGTACATCGCTTTTACCACAGGCTCATAACTCGAAAAATAATCAAATTGATGTTATGTGGAAGGTTTGTTGTACGAGTTTCAAGACGTTCTACAAAAATCTGTAAGAATACAAAATAGGCCAACCCATTTGAAATCGGCCAAGAGGTGTTGTTAACAACTTCTATTTCTTTTTCTTGTCAGGGTTTTCCTCTAATATTCAACAGGGTGGCCATTTCCTGAAAAACATTCAAAAGTTAGGGAATTTGATAATTTAAGTTAAAAGTCTGGGAACTTGGGAGTCTTATGTTTAATATATGGAGTTTTTTTTTGTTTTTGTTTACCTATTATAATATTAATAAGCCGATTATTTGACACCGATTAATTTTTAACTTAAAATTTCTTTGGGAATGACAAAAAGATAATGGAATTCTAATGGAAAATTACCGGAAAAGTTGAGGAATTTCATAATTCTCAATAAATAGCCGTCCTGATTTATAGAGTGGAAAACAGTTGTTGTTTCATTTTTACATTTTAGTTTTTTTCACCCACTTTGAAATAAAATAAAAGATGTCTATTTTTTCACACAAATATTTAGCTCTAAATTTTTAGTTTTGTCTCATACCAAGTTATATTTACAGATGACTTTTATGCAATTTCCTTTAAAGCCAGCTTAAAAGTTCTCTCCGCATAAAATGTAGCTTTTCGTTTCAAATTGATATCTTTATTAAAAATAAGAAGGTTATTAAATTTTCTACAAACTTCCAATGATAATTGACTGCCCCACCATTTGCTCGTTGTTACTTACTTCTTGGTTAATTCCATAAATACCCTTATAATATTTAAGGAGCAGGAAATTCCTGTATACAAATTTAACCCTAGGTTTCAAAACTGTTTAAATAAACCGAACAATAAACTAAAGTGCATTTAATATCGGTTGGTTGTTGAACTCTTAATACTACTATCCTTACCTCGTTGCCGGATCCAAATAATTTTTCCTAGATTTGATATGGAAATAATTGAGTTTCATATGTTTCTTGCAACTTTCATAAATTACGAAGGCTAAAATGGCGGTCCCTGTTTTGTGCCTCCTCATGCGGCTGCACCTGTTGCATCCCCACCAGAAACGGCCAAACTTTGCTCTGTCAGTAAGTTTAGTATAAGAGTAGCTAGTATAGAGTCATATATATGATTTGGTAACCAAACACCTTCACCAGGGTGAGTCTAAAATACAATCATTATTGTGGATATTATTTCTTCAAATAAAATTACATTTTCACCATTTCGTTTTCTAACCTCAGGGTAGAGACCAGTAGAAGGACCCCCATCCGTAAAATTTAGTTTATGTAAAAGTTCTAAAAAAAAAAATAAAAAATACATTTAATAAAATCGACAAAATATACATAAATATTGAAATTGAATTTAAATAGTATCGTATATAAAAGAGTGAGTGAGCACACCCGAGCAAGCTGGTATATTCACTCTATCCAGATATTGCAGAGAATTAAATTAAAATTTTTTGAGATATACCTTGAACATTTGAAATCCCATTCCTCTATAATACTATGTTTAGTTTTGGTATCTCTTTACTTTGAATCTGTAAATCATCAACCATTTTTTTCAAATTGCCATTTTCTGCTCTTAGGACTTTTAATATTTTTTCATCATTTCCCACTGGAACCTCTGCTTAATTGACTGACTTCTAACTTTCTCTCTAAAATTTAATTGCATCAAAATATATACTCTACTAATATATACACTTTTCATAATAAATAAAGCCTGAAGGAAACTTTCTGTCAAACATAAGCTTTTACCTCATGCCCGACTTCATGTCTCTTTGCATGCCATAGATAATGTATCTCGTGTCTATTTGTATGTATTGCCAACAAATCTTCGACCTGTACTGCCCTGATTGCATTTGCAATGATCACTGTTGGTGTTTATAATACAGTGAATGGTCCCATAAGTGGACACTCTTGGGACCGACTTTTTATTCCAGTTATGGGAATTTATGTAGGTACTCTGTGAGCAAAAAAAAATAAGACAACTACTTTTTTCTAATGTAAATCTGTCTCTATTTGCACACTTGCAATGAATTTTGACAAATAACTGACAATATCACAATAATTAAAGTTAGATGTTCACAACTAGATTTTAGCAAAAATACGTTATAAGACTTGTCCCATTTTTTTGCGCACGACAGTACACCAATAAATCTAGTTTTCAAGCTGTTGTATTCAGGAATTTGTATGCTTAGAGGAGCTGTCCGCAAGGAGAACATCCACTGTATATTTATATAAGTACTGCTATAATGTATGAATACAATATAAAAAACCGCTGCCCAAGGAATCACTACTTCCACATCCAGATTTTCCATCCGTCTCTCGCAACGAAAAAATTTTGTATGTGGAAATAACTGTTTATGGAACTTTAATAATATAATGTTTGAAATCGTCTACCTCAAAAACCCATAAAACGATATCCTACATCGGCAATGGGGTGGGGGTGGTGACAGGGAGTAGTAGTGGGGGTTGATGAAGTAAAAAAATATTTTGTGGTTTTGGTTCTTGTACACACACTAAATCACAATTTTTTTTGACCCGTGGTAATGGAGACGGTTAATGCCAAGAAAATTTTTGAGACCTTATAGCTTTTCTTGTATATATTAAATACTAATTTTATGGACTCTTACCTTCTTGATTTATCTATTTATCCCCATTTACCCCCCAACCCTTCAACGGAATAAGATGAAAATATAATTTAGTTCCAGATCACGTTAAAATACACACGTGTACCAAATTTCAAGTCAATATCATAACAGTTCCGGAGTAATCGTGCGCACAAGAAAAGATACAGACAGAATTTTTTTTTCGCTCAAACTTAAAATATCGACGTTTCATGACATTCTAAGCCTATTTGAACAATAAAAATTTTCAAAATTTTTTCAGGTACTATACTTCCACTTTCCACTGGATGTGGAAGTAATATATATCAAGAACCTGATGCTTTGGCGATCTCATCCAATCTGAGGATTTATTTTTGAATAAAAAAATTGGTACAGGTATTTTTTTAAATGCACAACAAAAGAATAACAATTGAAAGATCACATATAGAATGTTTTTTAAATAAAAACGGTATATTTACAATTTTATTGGGTATTGAAAGTGTTTTTCAACCGCCTTCCAGGTCACATCAACATCACATCATCTTAAATCTAATAGAACTACTTGGGATTAATCTTCTATATTTGTTTAAGAAAGCATTTCATTCTACTTTATGAAATAAATGGGAAGAAAATTATGACCATAAAATAATTTGAAAAAAATAATTAAGAGTTAAAAATGTAATGTGCGTTACCTTTTGCCTTAATAAGGGGTTTCTTCTTTTCATTATTAGTATTATCTCTTATCACATGACTATTTTCGTTTCTATTATGCAACCCATTTTCTCTATCCTCGTTTCAAGTTCCTCGAATTCCCCAGAAATACTTTTTTTATCTTGGGTTTTTGGTTGTTCCAAGTTGGCATTTATTTTTTTTTTGCACTATATCTTTCAAAAATGTATATCAACCATTGGTGGCTTTCGTTTCTATAAGTACACTTAAAAAATAAAAAAATGGTACCTGTAAAATTAGCTGGTGTTTTTAAGTTAAAGCAGATTAATGTCTTAAGAAATAAATAAGGAAATAAAATATAATAAAATGAAATAATAATATATATTCAAATTAATTAGATGACAGATCATATCAGTGTATCTGAGAAAATGCATTTAACTCTTATATCACTCAAGCAATATTAAGTGTTATAAAAATAATTGTGGACTCGGATTTAGCGGATAAAAAAAATATAAAAACTTGGCTTTGTTTTAAAAAGTATTTTGTATCAAAAGGAGAGCGGACTGATTAAAAAAAGATAACAAAACCAGTAAGTTAAGAAATAAGGCACTACTTTGGTTAAAATACGTGCAGATTAGGATTCTCTGGATCTAACAATATGTCACTAGCATATTATTACCGATTTAAAGTGATCACAGAAGCTGAGATTCTTTAGGTTATATGAGCATCTACTGAAACCTACTGAAACATGACACCAAAACAATACTTTTAAAACATGACTACCAAGAAAAAATTAAGTTGTGGAGAGAAAAAATTATAATTGAAATGAACTGAAAAAAAAAAATTAAAAAATGATCTCAGGGGAATTTGAAGCAATTCTCCGAACGAAAATCAATACTAAACACTCGTCTACTTTTTGAAAATAGTATTTTCTTATATAAATTAACAAAAATACCTGTTGTCTTGGTAGAAGTTCATCGGTCATCCCGTCATCACTTTCAGTGTCCATCTCAGTATGAATCAAGTTGACTGGTCTTAATTTTGGAATTTATTAAACGGTTCAATTCTTCTTGGGTGTCTAGTATGAAAAAATATAATTGCAGGTAAAAATATTACGGCCAAAATAATTGCTTAACAAGGACATTATAGAAAAATAATGCGTATCGAAAATTCGTATACAGGAACTTCCTGCTCCTTATAGTTATTAAGGTACCAAGGGTGTTATAAGGATAATAACGCACCGAGGTCGGCAGTGTACTTCCCGAGGGCCTCTGGCCCGAGGGAATGTACGTCGAGCGAGGGCGTCATTATCCTATAACACCCGTGGTGCCTTCAACGTTTAATGTCCTACAAGTCCGTTATTTTTTGAATTTTCTTTTTTGACATTTACGATTTATTAATTTGACATCTATTATGTTCAGAACGATTCGATTTAAAAGAGAGTAAAAATTAAAATTGTTTGTAAACGCCGCCGTTGCATAGCAACGCATTTTGTTTGTCAATAACGCTATCATAATTTGCTTGTTTTGGGTTGTGTTATAATTTTATAATGCCCTAGGGCGCTATAGATATTCATAACGCCCTAGGGCGTTATTTTTCATTTAATGTATCTCAAAATAGGGTGGTTATTGTAAAATAACAGACTTGTAGGACATTAAATATTATAAAGGTATCTATGGAATTAACCAAGAAGCAAGTAACAACGAGCAAACGGTGGGGCAGTCAATTTTCATTAGAAGTTAGCAGAAATTTTAATAACCTTATTTTTAAAGATATATATCGACTTGAAACGAAAAGCTACATTTTATGCAGAGGGAACTTAAGCTGGCTTTAAAGGAAATTGCATAAAATTCATCTGAAAATATAAGTTGGTCTGAGACCAAACTAAAAATTTAGGGCTAAATATTTGTGTGAAAAAACAGACATCTTTTATTTTATTTCAAAGTGGGTGAAAAAAAAAACTAAAAATGTAAAAAATGAAACAACTGTTTTCTACTCTTTGAGTCAGGGCCGCTATTTATTGGGAATTATGAAATTGCCCAACTTTTCCGGTAATTTTCCATCAGAATTCCAGTATCCTCCCAAAGAAATTTTAAGTTAAAAATTAATCGGTGTCAAATAATCGGCTTATTAATGTTATAATAGGTAAACAAAAACAAAAAAAAACTTCATATATTAAACATAAGAGTCCCAAACTTTTAACTTAAATTATCAAATTCTCTGACTTTTCCATGTTTTTCAGGAAATGGCCACCCTTTTGAATATTAGGGGAAAACTCTGCAAAAAAGATAGAATTTGTCAACAAACACCCCTTGGGCGATTTCAAATGGGTTGGCCTATTTTGTATTCTTACAGATTTCTATAGAACGTCTTGAAACTACTGCAAGAAACCCTCTACATGACTTACCAATTTGAATATTTTCCGAGTTATGAGTCTGTGGCAAAAGCGATGGTAGATGGTAGAAACTTTCGTAGAAAGAAACGGTTAGTAAAAATCAGTTGCACTGTTTTGGTGTTAAAACATTTTGGGATCGTATTAAATTTATGAATTTCTTCCCGCGCATGCGTATAATTTAGAAACAATTAATCTAGACAATAATATATGAGTCATATAGATGCAAAGTGCGACATGTCCAAAAGAACACAATTTGAGAAAAACATGAAAAACATATAGGGGGAAAATTATTGGGATTAGATGGGAATAGATTTGTATACACCTTGTGTATTATGTGTTTTAACTTAAAAAATGTTTGAGTCATGGTTTTCGAGAAAAACTTAAAATTATTATGGACATGTAGCACTTTGCATCTAAATAAAACAAATATGTTTTATCCACTTTCTTTATTTGCATTAAAAGATGAAAAAAATAATGAAAAACTTACAGTCTGTTACATAACACAATGAAACTGTGCTCTGTTATTAATTAAAAAAAAGGAATTAAACAATAATTGTAAGTTCAAAACTCTAAACATCTTCAACTTCACAGACTTCTTGACTTTCTTCATGTTCAGGAGCTTCTAAAGGAGTCTGCCTATTTTTTTTCATTGTTTTGAAATAAAGTTGTAAAATAACACAATGATTCTTCTATTTTCCAGTCAGAACCATAATGTGAAGCTAGTAAACTTGAAATACTTTTTATTTTGTCTATTTTTAAAGAAACACCCAGTTCCAACTCTTTGGGAATCATTAGCTTGAAGTTTTTCCCTTTCTTGCAAATCCCTTTACCTACTCCGACATTATTGCGGTAAAATGCAGTAAAATGGTTCTCCTCTCACTGGAATTCCACCGGAAGTACCTTTCGTTAATATGAACCTTTTCGTAAGCTGGAATTTGAAATGCCAATGTGCTGTCGATTTTATTACATTCTGTGCTTCGGCTCTCCAATCTCGAACTACATAATCTTCTCCCATTTTTAAAACTGTCGCAAATTTTTTTTATAATATTTATATAACCATCTGGATTTGTCACTGTTGAAGTTTTTCGTACTATTTTTTCAACATTGCCAAACACTCTATCCGGAGGAATGTAGGAGTGTCCTACTACAGGGAAAATTTTCTCCAACTGGGTAACATGTTTTGGAGCATTACACAGCAGCCAGTTGCACAGCATTCCTATAACTATGGTATTTTTATTTTGGCTTCCAGTCCCGTCGCAAAATAAATGAATAGTTTTAACCTGAGGACTAATTTCATATGTACTTAAGAGATGATGAACTGCTGATGCAATCTCATTTGAACTTTTTTGGCTCTCGGTCTCGGTCCACACAAAACTATAAACATTGCTAGTGGTAAGTTTGGTTTTTGAACTTCCAATAACCACAGTGAAGTTGTAAAAGTTTATCTGCATACTGAAGTAAGCCTTTTGATCAGGTACTTTTGGCAATTGCAAATTCTTTTGACAATCAAAAACAAACACCAGCACTTCTGGGTTTTCTTCTCGTAGTTGGTCATAAAAGCTTTTAGCTCTTAATTTGTGGATTTTGTTTTCCATAATCAGTTTTTGTTTGATGGAGTTTTCGGTAACAGTTTTAATCTTCTCTTTAAACTGAAGACATGTAGAGCATACAATCTGATTGTGGGCTACCAAAACCTATGTTGTAGTTTTTGCAAAAATAATTTCTGAAGTAACTTTGCTTTACTTTCAAATCATCATTAACTTTATTATTATACATCTGCCATAGTTTAACAATATTCAGATCACAACTTAGATACACTCTTTGGGTAGATTTACTACGGCAGTAATGGCTCTCCGTACATCTTAACGACTCAATAAAATTTTTCATTTTTTCTTTTTTGGCGTCATTTCTGCTTTTAATTCGATTTCCACCTGTCCTCTCATGAGGTAATTGACCAGTATCTTTGAACTTTTTCAGTACTCTCAAAACGCGGCCTTTTTTTATGCCTAGGATTCCTAAAAATGCCTCTCTACAAACTGATACTAACCGTCCATGTGTAGCTTTGACTCTGTATTTAATTGTTATAGATTTTGACTTATGCTTCACACAATCAATGCGAGGTCGCTTTCTCTTTGGATTGTCGATTTTACAATATGAAACCAGAAAAGCGTCTTGTGCAACATTTGTTTTGTTGCCATAGAAGTTCATATGAAAATATTTAATATCTCTCATTGTTAAATGTGACTCACATTGATATGGCTGATAAGGTCTTCCTTTGTGCCCACACGTAGGAAAATCCGGTAACGACTTTGGCAAATACCTGTTATAAATATTAACTACTTAGTTTTATAAAATAAATATAATTTTATATGAATTAGCATACCTAAGTGCTTTTGCTTTAGCCCTTTTATTTTCGTTTATATTGCTAGTCTTTGATCTAGCTTTGTTTCCAGGACATTGTTTAATCAATTCAGAATTCATTGAGTCACTCCATTATTATTAATTGCTGCAGTAATTAATAATTTAAACAAACTACCACAAAGATATCAACAATACACTCCTCTAGCTATCTGAGACAAGAGGTTAACTGTGTTTTTATCCAAACCATGCTTGTAAACATGCGAGTGATCATGTGATCTAACTGTGACAGCTCATTGGCTCTGGTGGACATGTCGCACTTTGCATAAAATTTATACCTGGACATGTCGCACTCTGAACTTCAAGGCACTTTTTAAACGCGAATCACTATGTTATATGTCGCACTTTAAAACTAAAATACCTTCAAAGCAATGCTGATTTAAATGAAGAATTCAGATACATCTACAACTTGTTTTTCTAAAATTTGTGACATGTCGCATTTTGCATCTACACGCCTCATATTCCACCAATAGGATGGGTTGAAAAGTTCTTAAGATACTCTACCCAAATATGTAAAAATACACAAAGTACTCTATTTAAAATAACTATGTTATATTTTCCTCTGGTAAAATTAAAAGTGGCATTATGTGCCAATGTAGTTAAAAAATGATAATTTAAAAATATAAATCAATGGATCCGATTTTTACAAGTTCGTTTTACGCTATGCATTTGGAACTGTACGACTAATTTTGAACATTTAATATTCAATGGAATCACATGATTATAGCAAAAAGAGGCAAGTCAAGTGATTAATTCTCAAGTCACAATAATTTAATTATTGTTTGAATTTTATCTACTTGTTTAATTGTTTCACCCTTCATATATATTTAAGAATAACTTATCATATCTTATTTATCAATCTTTTAATATATTTTTTGAGTTTATCTACTCAACCGTAGCTTGATTAAAAATACGCTGGTGTCTGATCAGCTAGGTAATAATAACATAAATAAAATAAATTCACACAGTTGACCTACAACCCTATGACAGAACCAGGGTGTATATGAATTCACAATTTTTAAATTCCCTGACCTTTCCAGGACTTTTTCATAACAATTTCAGAATTTTTTTCTGCTCGAAAATGAAAATTGATGAGCGGAGCTGCAAAATGGAAAACATTTTTTGACGAGCGCTGGGGCGCAAGATTGGAACAGCTTTGGATATAAGTAGTTTTAATAAATTTTCCCTGACTTTATAAACTCATAAATTCCCCGACTATTCCCTGATTTCCCTGACCACAAGCAAATCCCCTGACTTTTCCAGGTTTTCCCTGTTTTCCAGAAAGTGTACACACTGCAGAGTTAGTTTGGAGGGAAAAAAGATCTAAAAGAATATACAGGATTTTCCATTTAAAAAACAACCGTCGTTGTTATATCACGCGACCTGTGCAAGCAATTGTTTTTTAATTTCATTTAAAAATATATATATATATTTATATATACAACCCTAGAACTTTTATAGGAAACTTTTTTTATTTCCAATAATAATGAATAACCCTGTATATTTGGTGTCAATTATAAATATTTAAAGTAAAAGTACTTACTCTTAGAGCAATAACTTAACCGCCCCTTCCATTTAAAAATTTTGGTAAAAACAAACGTTTTCTTCATTACTCTTCACTTTTAAGGAGAAAACATAATTTCCTATCAAGTCTTTGTTGCAATTCATTTTTTTTGCTCAAAAAATCATATAATATTACGTATTTCTTCCCTAGAGAATTTCCTTTTAGAATTCCTCTCCAAATTTGAAGTGAAAATTCGGAAAATTGTGGGAAAATAAATATTGAGACGAGAGTTTCAAATTCCTGATTTTTTTTTTGTCAAAATGTCATTTTCGGGTCTAATTTTATAACAAAAAAATTGCAAACCAAATGCAAAATTGTTAATAGCTTGACGTGTCAACATAATCCGATTTTACCTAATTGTGAAAATTAAATTCTCAATCAAATCCTTTGACTAGTAGTAAGTACAGTACCCTAACTAGAGATTTTAACTTCGGAAAAATGCAGTATGAATTAAATATCGTTTTTTATTTGGTAAATAAATAAGTACCTTCTATATTATTTAGTTTAATGTTGTACATTTCAAAACCTGTGGCACAATGTCATTAAGAACCAACATGAAAGATTATTTATTAAGATTTTAAATGTTTTTTATTTGTTTCTGGCGCATAAAAAATAAATAAGTTCTGACAAAAAATATGCATCTTTAAATTTTGTTTAGCCTTTTTTTTACTGTAATTAACAGATAATTAAAAATCAATTAAAGTAGAGTTTTTCGTTAGTATTTTGTTATAAACTGAGGATAAGTTTCACTTCTGTAGGAATCTTACTTTCGAAGATATGGAGGTTTAAACATGGCGTCCGGTCCGAATAACGTTTTTAAGACACATTATTTAGTTCAAATGTTAAATGTCGCAGAAACTATGGAACCTACGTCAAAAATGCTAAAGATTATTAATTAAGCATTTAAATATATTTTTTTCTTTTTCTCTCCAGCATAAAAAACAAAGAAGTTTCAGTCGAAAGACGCACATTGCGTCTTCACATTTTTTTAAATGAAAATGTCACATTTTGTTACTCTATAATTAGCTAAAAAACTTTTGAAACGCTATTTTCATAAATATTTATCATTACTTAAACTCTTCATTTTATTTGCCCATTTAAGGTACACCTACTCTAAGCTTTTTATAAAAAATTGCATCCAACTTCCAGCCGCCATTTTGAATTTTTTAATTTTGACTTCCATTTCGTAATCAGCAACCCCGAAATACTTTTTAAAAATAAATCAGCAATATTTTCTCAAATATTAAATTTTGGGTTGGTTTCCACCCCTTGGGGGTAAGGACAAGTATCGGAACCACATAGAATCACCAAAATATCTCCCATAAAAAGAAATTATCATTGCATATGAGATTATTCCTAAATTTTGCATCTTTTTCATTCACCTGTAAACTGTACTATAAGTAGGTAATTCTGAAATTTAGATCACATTTTTTTCTTAAGTCCATTTTCTCAGGTTATTTACAATATTTTCACTTGAAATTCAGAGATATCGAAGCGACTCATTTTTCTGTAAACTTCACGAGGTATATTGCTCACATGATTCTTTTAAGAATAAAAATTAAAGCCAACAATATTTTTTATACCGAGTTTATACCGAAGTGTTTTTAGATTGGAAATTTAATTTTGCACAACTGTTGACACCAAAATAATATCTTATTACTTAAACGTTAAGTTTCGGATTTTATGCACAATGTTTATTTTTACTGGGTAACAATAACAATATTATAATAAACTATCACTCATTTCTCATCATTTTGGCTGAAATTTTTAATAAAACCAACAGAAATTAGAAATCTAAAACAATTGGAATACATACCTACATTTTGCCTATTTTACCGAAAAAGAAGTACCTAATAATATGTATTAACGAATTAGGTTAAAAAATTCAGTACCTTAATAATAAATGAAATAATGTATTATGATGTATACTTACAAACAGTGTTCTTATAATATTTAAATACTTTAATTTTTTGCAATTTAAATTAAATCAACATCATAGGTAAACTTCCAATGGATAATGCACCCGCCATTGGACTTTGCTAGGATGAGGCACAAGGCAAAACAATAATCATGATGAACAATAAACGGAAAGTACATATTACTGAATTACGTACTTAACTATTTCTACAATAAAAGATATTGATCCCGAAACCATAAATTGCAACTTTGTTAATATAGGAAGAAGGAAGAAAATGCACTGTTCACTTTCACTTTTGTCGCGTATTCGGTTCTGATACCGCAATAGCGTTATTATGATGCCGTTGTTATTACGCCTGCGTGCGAGATCACGTGAGATTTCGTCATTTGGTATGGACAACCTAAATGTATTCCTGCCAAATTCCCCGCACATTTGGCGTACACTTTAAATCTATGAATTTGAAGAAGTGAATACTGATTAGGTACCTACGTTATGTTAGAATAAATATCATGTATTACAAGAAATAAAAATACATATAGATTTATATTATAATAACAGGTAAAATCTATTAATATTTATTTGTTAAATGGTATAACTTTTAAATACACCTGATGAGCACCCACTTGGCGCATAATTTAAACCCATGAATTTAAAGTGATTGTACTGATTATGTTAGTATTATAATGGTATACATATACAGGATGTCCTTGAACTTCAGGGCAAGAATTCAAGGGTGGATAGATGGGCTTAAAATAATGCCCAGTACTTCATATAACTTTTTTTTCTCTACAGGCCTTCGTTACTGAGTTATGGGCCGCTAAAGCAAAGGGATGGAAATTGTTGTTTATTTATAACTTTTAAACCCAGCATATATCAAATTTAATGAAATTTTGGTAGTTTACAAAACAGATGAATGTATTTAATTTGATTCTAAAAGAGAAAATTGTTGAAAAATTCGTAAAAATATAGCCGATGCTAGAGCATCCTGTGTTTTTGCTTATATTTAGTATATCTACAGTGTGTCCACAGTTAGAGTGGATAAGAGGGCGGGTGAAGCTTTTTACTTTATCATTTTACGCGGATTTTTTTTTTCATAAAAAGTTTTGCTTTTGTTAAAAATATGATTTTGCCATGAAGTAAGTTAACATACGTCATGTACAGATTGTTCAAAAAATTTAAAAATCTGAAAATTATGTAAGAGTAAACTACGTTCAATTTTAACGATATATGAAAAAGTGTCACTAAGAAAAGTTATTTAGAATTAAAATGTTTGTCAGAATTCCAATTTGTTAATAAATTCTAATTTTTCTGAAATACATTTTTCTAATAATTTTTTTCAATGTAAAAGTAGTTTAATACAATTACGAGTATAATTAGCAGTCTTAGTTAATTATTTTTGAAGAAAAAAATAATTTTTATTTTACCGCATGATACCACTTGATACTTAGGAAAAATTTGTTAAAAATGTCTAATTAGGTAGATTTATCAACAAATTGGAATTCTGACGTAAATTTTAATTCTAAACAAGTTTAGAATTGTAACAGTTTTTCATATATCGTTAAAATTGAACGTAGTTTACTCTTATTACATAATTTTCAGATTTTTAAAATTTTCTGAACACCTTGTACAAGACATGTTAACTTACTCCATGGCAATCGTATTTTTAACAAAAGCAAAATTTTTTATAAAGAATAAATTTTCCGAGTAAAATGAGAAATAAAAAAGTTTGCCTTCTTATTCACACTCTAAAACTGCGGACATACTGTATAAACACTAAGCAAAATTACACTCATATTTATTAAAATTAATTACTTCTTCTCTGATACGAAAGAATAAAGTTAAGAAAAATTCGATTTTTATATATACATTCTCAAAAATATGTAAATTAACTTTTTCAGAGTGCCACTATATCCTATAATATTTACCATAAAAAACTACACCCATGTGCCAGCTAATACCACAAAGTGAACGATTCCTATAAAAAGTAGAGTGTTATAATAAGCAACTCCGCTATTAACAGATGAAATACACAAAAGTGTGTATATTTCGACTGAAAATTGAACTAGTTTTTTCTGATATAAAATAAAGGGTTGTTTATACCTGATACCAACTGATATTAAAATACATGAAATAAAAATCGTATTCAGATAGAGGCAAATAATCTGGCAGGGCTATGTTAAACCATAATCAGTTTTTAACTCGTACATATATTGTAGTGACTATACGTATATGGATTAAACTAGTATTTAACTGATAAGAAGCAAAAGTGTATAGTTTTGAGTGAAACTTTAACTAGTTCTTTTTCTGATAAAATAAAGCGATGTTTATTCCTGGTACAAACTGATAACCAAATACATAGAAAAAGTAAAGGTATTTAATACGGGTAAATCATCTGGCATGGCTTTGTTAAACCTTAACCAGTTTTTAACTGATACAGTATTATAGTGACTAAGACTGATACAACCTGTTAGAAAATACTGCAAGAAATCCTAATGAATCAGCTATCGATTTCTTTATTATAAATACGTATATGGATTAAACTAGTTTTTAACTGATGAAAAGCAAAACTGTATAGTTTCAAGTGAAACCTTAACTAGCTTTTCTGATAAAATAAAGCTGATACAAGCTGATATCAAATATCAAATACATAGAAAATATGCAGGTAAATAATCTGACATGGCTATGTTAAACCTTAACCAGTTTTTAACTGATACAGTATTTTAGTGACTAAAACTGATACAACAACCTGTTAGAAAATACTTCAAGAAATCCTTATAAATCAGCTATCGAATTTTTTATTATAAATACGTATATGGATTAAACTAGTATTTAACTGATGAAAAGCAAAACTGTATAGTTTCGAGGAAAACCTTAACTAGCTTTTTTCTGATAAAATAAAGCCGTTTATTGCTGATACAAACTGATACCAAATACATAGAAAAGGTAAAGGCATTTAGATACAGGTAAATAATCTGGCATGGCTATGTTAAACCTTAACCAGTTTTTAACTGATACAGTATTATAGTGACTAAAACTGATACAACCTGTTAGAAAATAGTTCAAGAAATCATTATAAATCAGCTATCGAATTTTTTATTATAAATACGTATATGGATTAAATTAGTATTTAACTGATGAAAAGCAAAACTGAATAGCTTCGAGTGAAACCTTAACTAGCTGTTTTCTGATAAAACTGTTCTGTTTATTCCTGATACAAGCTGATAAAAATACATAGAAAAAGTAAAGGCATTTAGATACATGTAAATAATCTGACATGGCTATGTTAAACTTTAATCAGTTTTTAAATGATACAGTATTATAGTCACTAAAACTGATACAACCTGTTCGAAAATAATTCAAGAAGTCCTTATAAATCATGTATCTAATTATTGATTATAAAAACGTATGTGGATTAAACTAGCAATAAACTGATAAAACACAAAACTGTATAAACTTAAGTCAAAATTTAACTGGTTTTATACTGATCATATAGGGCGTGGTTATTCCTGACACAAACTGATAATAAATATATCGAAAAAAATCCACTTCTCACCGATGACAGGTTACTGATAGAGACGGACATAAATATTAACAATATTAATCTGGATAGACACAAACTTTTATAGAAACCTTGTAAAACCATATACAATTTTAAACATATCTGTCTTCTGTCTCATAGAACTGCATACAAACCTGGAATAATTTTTACTTCCCCCATAATAGTGAAAAGTTTGTCACAGTATTCTCGTAAAAAAATTGAAACTGGTGTAAAAGACTCTCCTATGTTTACAACATCTACTTCGACAGCAGATACTTATGATTATATTAGCAGTGATTTTTTGCCAACATCGTCGAGTAGTGAAGAATTAAGTGAAATTGCTCTTGGAGTATTCAAAGACAGGAGACAAAATACTATAGTACAACTTATAGAACAACATCCAAGGTTTTATTTGGGTTTACCAAAAGATGTTTTCAAAATTGTAAAATTAATAACCACAAGACAAAATATACCTTACACAAATATTCTAATATCTTTGAGAAAAATTAGAGTTGATGATAGTTATTTTCGGCTCTCAAAGGACTTTGGCCTCAGCGTCTCTCAAATTCAGAAAATTTTCATCGAAACGGTACCAAAAATAGCGAATGTTCTTCAGAATTTAATATTTGGTCCAGACGTTGACACCATCAAGAAGTTATTACCAATACCATTTAGAGCTAGATATCGAAATGTACAGAGTATTATTGACTTTTTGAAGTCGAAATTGAGAAACCTGTTTTTCAAGCATGTACTTGGTCTGAATATAAACATTGCAACACTGTTGCACTGTTCAAGTACACCAAATGGTTTTATCAAATTTATATCTGAAGCTTATGCTGGAAGACTCAGTGATAAGGACATTTTAATTAAAAGTAAATATTTAGTGGCATTACTTATTTCAGCTCATATCTTGCTGACCGAGGTTTTAAACATGTAAGTGCCTTAATACAGGAAAAGGAATGTGTTCTGGTAAGGCCTTCAAGTGTTAGCACAACAGAAAAGAGTTCAGCTGAAGAAGTGAAGTTAAGTAAAAGAATTGCATCACTACGGATTCATGTAGAAAGAGTTATTCGAAGAATTAGGGAATATGCTTTTCTTAAACCACATTCTTGTGTTAATCATAACCTAATATATTTATTAGATACCATTGTTATAATAGTCAGTGTTCTTGTTAATTTACAGAAACCAATAATCTAAATAAGTCTTTAAATTTTTGTAATATTTTAAATAAAGAGTAATGATTTCATGTATTGTATTTTTTATTGTTGTTATAAATGTGCGTATTATGTAAAAAGAAGTAACATTTATGTTGCAAGTGATACCAAAAATCATGTATTCAAGTATTATGGAACTCTTAGCCATTCACAAATTGGAAGCCAACTTGTCCGAATTAGAGAGTTATGAGTGGTAAAAGTTTAACACGCAGTTGACCATCATGTGTGTATTCATCTTTGCTAATACTAACTTGTATTTTTTATGTTTTAGATATTATATGCTCTAAATTAAATGCATTTCTGATTTATTGCAATAACCTAGTACCCATTTTCAAATTTATATAAAATGCGGTAACGTTGCAGGCCTAGTTTTAAATGCTTGTTGCTTAGTTATTAATTAGTAAGGCTGGCAAATTTTCCTGCCCGTCACTGAAAATCTCTGTATATAGCTGAGTTCTGGCATTTAATGTCCGTTGGATGTACTGATAACTTATCAGTACATCACTGATGATGTACATCACTGATGATGTATTGATAAGTTATCAGTGATCACTTATCAGTACATTCAACTGACAGGAAATGCCAGAACTTAGCCATATATAGAGATTTTCAGTGACGGGCAGGACAATTTGCCAGCCTTATTAATTAGTCAAAGTATTGATAATATTGATATTATTTTTCCATAGAATGTTTACCATTAATGTTATCATAATTTGTTTGTTTAAATAATGCCCGGAAGACAACTTATGTACATGAATGCATTTCATTTTCAGGGGTATGGTGAAGTTATGGCGAAAAATTTTTAAATTCTGTTGATAAAGTACTTGAGATAGTTTATCAAAATGTTGATGTTATGGAATAAGGAATTAATATAACAATAATAAATAAATAATAAACCACCACAGAAATTAGACAATGTCTAAACTCATATCAAAAGCTAAAGGCTATCCGGAAGAGGGTTACACATTGGGAAAACGCAGACATACATCCAAACCCCCCGATATTGCCAGTATTGGAGCTGGAGATCGAACCCAGAACACGACATACAGGCGTATTCTCTCACAATACGCCCTGGTCCGATGCGCTACCATGCCGGTAGTTTGCATATTTAATTTATTAAAGGTTTTTTTTATATGTGGTAGGCACATCGTTTTTAAAATCACAAAAACTGGAATAAATTGGGCTGGGTACAGTTTTGAAACTAGTCTTATTTCATATATCGTAAACAAAATTCACATATTCTCAGTATTAAATTTATTCTTCATTTTATGATTTACTGTCCAATACAACACCTCAGTACTTAATTAATCAAAAAATAACTTTAATGGTTGTTTTTGGTACGTTATACATTATGAATAAAATTAAAAAAATTAAATCAGGAAATCTTTGGAAGAAGACAATAAACAAGTTGTAAAGTACTTTATATTAATAATATTATCACTTAATTTGCTGGGTTCGCATATATGACATCTGGTAGGTACAAGCAAATTATATCTAATTCGAAATATTTATAATGTATACTATTGAGACCAAAAAATTTTCCACGACTTTGTCAAACTATCTTGAATACCAAAAATTGAATGAAAAGTCTTTTACACAATTTTATGAAAATCAAACCACTAGATAAAAAAATCGTTGAAAATTTTTCGGCAGTAATAGTAAGTACATTGTTAAACATTAAATACATGAAAAGAATAAATATAGAATATATCGTAAATACTCTAAACAATCAATTAAAACAGCGTTAACATAAAAAATATAATAATATAAGAGTACCCTAGAGCTATGCGTTTAACGAATTGAATTTCTAATAGTTTTATAAATATACTTGGGTAAAAATAACATAAATAATTATGTACGTAATATATCCATTAAACATTAATTAAACAAGAAAACACCACACATATTTAATTTTTGACATGGAAAAAAATCTGCTTTTGGATAAAACTGGATATATTGCATTTTTCCAGAATATCTCTGGGTTCTTCATAATTTCCATTAACTCATCTGTATTAAGTGCAACTTCTTTATTCACTTCAAAAGAAGGAGACGCCATACAGAAAAGCCCTTTCCGTTTATTCGCAAAAAACATTTGCAATTGTATTTGAGGTCAAAATTTTCTGACTATTTCTCCCTTGGATATATACCTTTCAATGCTTTTATCTTTCGAAGGGCATTTAACTTCTATTACAAAGTCGTTGGTTACTCCATCAGGTGAGGCACCAAATATTGGATATTCTTTTTTTTTAATATACCAGCCTTTTTACACTTAATTTTCTCTGCTTAGCAACCTCTTCTAATACCAACGGCTCTAATTTTTTCCTCCTCGATATAGCCTCTGTTACTAAAGGTTGCGAAGCATCCAAAATTCTTTCTGTTAATGCCCCCGATAACGTATTACTTCTTGAAGCCTCATACATCAAAGAAGCTGTAATTCGTCCAAATCTGAGTTCAAACCACTCGTGTGACTCTGATTGATTCCTTGTTTTTAACTCAGCTTGTTGACAAACATTATCTGTTATTACAGACATTGCGTGTTCTAAAAAATCTTCAGGTGAATGCTACTTAGGATTTTCCTTTAAATAATTAATCACTAGGTGATAAATCGAGATATTATTATGCGTTGGTTTTTTAAAAAAGTGAAATAGAGTTCCATCTGATTCACAAAAATTTTTAATGACTTATTGCAGAAATGTTGGGTCTTTTGATTCGAATTTAGGCACCTCCTTTTTTAATATAGCTGAAATACACATTTCACTTTTATTTATTTTTGCCAAACTGGAAGCTTTCCAGTAGCATACTGTTGAAGTTACGGAAGGTTCTTCGCTTCTTCGATGTATCCATAAAAGAAATGCTACCCCATGTTTACAGCCACCTAGAATATAATATAAAGTAATTGGAAAGAGGAGTTGCTTCGATTCATCGCTTTGCTTAATTCTAAAAGTCTGTCCACATAGTACAGTAACTAGAGGTTTTAACTTCGGAATAATGTCATATTGAACTGATTTCGTTCATTTCTGGCAGTATAATAGTAAATCCTTCACAGAAAAGTTTCTGTATTGTGCGAGGGCTTGCTAATTTGTAGGGGGTGGGTACCACTCCCTCTCAGGGGGTGGCACTTATAAAACATATGTATTTATTGGAGCTGAAATAAACTCAAATTTTAAGAAGAAAAGGTTCTATGCAATTTTTCACATAAATTGATAGTTTTTAAGTTATAACGACTTAAGTTTTGCATATTTTTTACCTCTAGGTATTGTACTAACATTCTGCCTAAGAAACTTGCTAGGTAGGTACTTTCTGTAAATAGTGCGAAGTAATAAAATGTAGTTTTGTAAAAAATGTTGCTTTAAAGTTATTATTTAAAATAGTTTGTCATTTATCATGTATTTTTTAATAAAAATTTTATTTAAAAATTTCAGCACACAACAACAAATTCAGTATTATATTCAAATTTTAAGGTTTAATGCAAAATTTACGATTAAGGAGCTTTACAGTAGGTACATTTAAATTTGCACTAATAATATGTAAATACAGACACTAACAAATTAAATTTAGTAAGTTGTAAGTAGGTACATATCTTCAGAAGCTGGACAGTCTAAGTAAGAACAACTAATAACTTCCTCTTCTCGTTCATTTACCACTGCACAGACATATGTTTTTTGTGGATTTTATGTCCCGGTGTTATTTTTCCTTTAATTGTGCAAATATCTCCATTTATTTACGTTGGCAGCATTATCAACGTATGACATTTTGGATGATTTATAATAAAAATATTTTTCATTATGTTTACGAAATGTCATAAAATTTGACTTTACTTAGGCAATCAATAAATACAGCAAGCGGAAAAAAAACAAGAGACATTTCACGTATCTATCTATATTGGCAAATAAAATTGTATAACTTAAAAAATAAAATATTAATATTACCTTTCAACTACTAACCTCTTTGTTTTGGCGCTTAAAAATTTCAACAGGTAAATTATCAGAATCACCTTTTACAAACCCTTCTTCACATTTACTCGTAATATCAAATGGGGTCATTGTAGTCACTGAAAGGATTGAATTATTATAAAGTAATACAGATGTTTGGTTGATTTTTGATGTTTCTGTTTAAGACAGCCTATTGAGTCTGCAAGAGTTGAATGAAACCGTCAACTGCAGAATTAAAATTAGAATTGTATGGGGTTGTAAAGTGGAGGGAGATCTATTTGGTACAATATACAGAAGTCTTTTATTAATTGATTGTTAAATTCAGTTCCGTTGTCAGTAAGAATTTTAAGGTGAATACCCGTGTGGGAAATAAAGATGAGAAGGTGATATAGTATCCTCTAGGTAGGGCTAGAGATGCTTAATATTATATATATTAGCATGATCAGACTTGAATCATCAATATATAGAAAGAGTGGTTGTTTTATTGCTTTTCATGCTGAATCTTAGATATGGTAGGTGTATGAAAGAAGTCGACAAGTCACCGTAGGGGAGTCTTGTCGATCTTCCTTTTTTGGTCAGACTTGCACCAATGGTATATGAAAGAAACGAATGTTTTCTTTGAAAGTTATCTGCTGAATACCCAACATAATATTTTTTAAAGATGAGAAGCTTTCCATAATACATATATTGTCCTTATGTTCAAGGTGATAAGCTTGACCAAATTTTGAGAATGGGTCGAAGATAATTCGGAAAAAGAATGTATCAATTATGAAGCTATTTAAATGAATTACTTGAAAAGGGGCTGATGGTGTATCCGTATGTTGTAACTTAATTTTTTGGAAGTTAGAAGGTTTGACACGAGTTGACATAATTAGTGATATCTTTTTGAATGTTTGGTCAGTAATGTAATTTTTGGATAGATTTAATAGTTTCTTTCATACCACGATGATCAGTTTTACCTTGGTGCTAGTATTTAATAATTTTTTTGTTAGTTTTCTTCAGTGAAGTCGTCAAGTAAGTAGTTTTGTTGAAATAAGTAGTTTCTTGTCTCTGATATTTAAGAGAAGTTCTCAATATCCTTGTGGTTTTACGTTCAAGGGATTGTGTTGAAAATTTGAAACAGATGTTTTCTTCCAGGGGGATAAAGGGTTTAAAAAAATGCAAGGTAGATTCGACATTTAGATTAGAACGAAGTGTAATGAAATGTCATAATTTAGAAGGAACTCTCCGCGAATCACCAATTTCTCTTAGGGTAGTATTTGATTTGGAAATAATAGTTGATTTCAGTAGTTGAGTGGATATTCAGTATAAGGTAATGAGAAAATTTGATCTCCTGCGGTCTGTATGGTTTGAGTATTGGAATTGTTAGGCTGGATGATTAAAGGGTCTGGTTCATTTTCTTGTTCTTGAAGTATTTCATTTTTAGTTGTTTATTTCATTAATATATCAATTGTCAATTCTTATGAGACTTAAAGCATCTGCTACCGTATTGTATTTTCCATTTTTTATAACAAATTTCAGTCATATTCCTCAAGTTTTAGGCGCCTACGAACTAATTTTGAATTAGGTTCTTTTAGAGAGAATAGCCATTGTAAAGGTTTGTGATCTGTGTATATGATTTTAGTTCCGTATAAGTATGGTCTGAAGGTTTTGCAAGCCCAAACAACTGAAAGCAATTCTTTTTCAATTGTGAAGTAGTTAATTTCTGCTGGATGTAGGGTACGAGAAGCGTAACAAATAGGTGTTATTTTGGGATAAAACAGAGCCTATTGCGGAATTTGAAGCATCAGTGGTCATTTCGGAAGGTTTTGTGAAATCGGGATAGGTTAGAATTGGATCATCCATTAAAGGTTTTTTCAAGTTTCAAAACAATTCTTGTTTTGTAGTTGTCCCCTAAAATGATTTTCGAGTTTCTTTTTTAAACATTGTGTTAAAGTAATACATTCAGAAATAATATGTGTAACTAAGTCTTATTTTGGAAATTAGTCGATGTATCGGATAAGGAAATAAACGAGGTTATTTTCACTTGTCGACGTTTCGAATAAAGTTTTATTCTTTCTCAGGATTTTAGTGAAATAAACCCACAAACATAATTCTTAAGTAAGAAAGTGTCATAATAATATATACTTCATTTTTGGAATAATTGGAACCACTTTAGGAGGTGAGGCCGAAAAAATTGTAAGAAAAAACTATCGATGAAAATTGCGTATTTCAGTGACTTTTAATGGCTTTGAGGCACGGGTTAGCGTTATCCAATCGAGTTAAAATTTTGTATACTTCATTTTTACAATAATTGGAAAAAACTTTAGGGGGTGAGACCGAAAAAAAATCCAATGTCGCAAAATAAGGACCACTCTAGTCTATATGTTCAGCATACTGGTGTGCTAAAATTCACACTTGATTCATTGTCAATCCGTAATGTATTTTACTACAATTAATCAAGTACTTTGAAAACATTTTTTCTTGTTCAGTGGTGAGAACTTGCGAGACTGTATATTTTGAGCTATGTTTTTTAGATATTGACTTATTTTGTGGTGCAGTCTTGGAGTATGGAATTAGCAGGAGGGTGGTCAAAAACCACAGCACTTAGGCCCCATTGGACCCCTTGTACATCCTCCCTCTAGGCAGACACTCGCCTAGGCCTCCAGCCAACCTATTCTTTCGAAGTAGGTGGTGATGTTGCCTAGGGGCATCTCCCTTACATTGGCCAAGGTAGGCCAACGCTCTCCCAAGATGGATTCTCTAATTGATGAGACGGCTGAACAGTCACAGAGTACGTGTTGAACCGTCTCATCTTCTTGTTCACAACCTCTGCGAAGAGGTGTTTCGCTTAATCTCATATTGTATAGATGTTTCCTTAGCGGACAGTGTCCAGTCTGGATTCCTGTTATAAAACGTAGATCCCTTCTGGTCATTGCCAGGTAGTCCATTGCTGTTTTCTTGTTGGGATACGTGAGTAGTTCCCTAGCAAGCTGACAGCTGCTTGTTTCATCCCACAGCTTCTTAAATTCGTTTTGGGTGTTCTCCTTAATTAATTGTATTATCGCCGTAATCGGTAACAGACTGGCCGGGCCTGGTCCAAAAATAAGTTGGCATGCTGCCTTCTTGGCCAGTTTGTCGGCTTTTTTGTTGCCACTGCACTGTGCGTATCCTTTCACCCAGCATACCGAGATGTTGTTCGTACTGGAGGCACCCACAAGTGCTTGATGATATTCCCATACTGCTCCTGTGCCCATACTTCTCAGGGCTAGTAGTGATTGTCTACAGTCTGTGTAGATCCTGATTGTTTTGCCCGTAGTTTGTCTGCGGACAATCTCTTTTGCGGCTATGGTTATGCCCGCCAGTTCAGTTTGTACTATGCTGGCTCGCTCATCCATAGTCCATTTATATTGGATTTGCAGGCTTCTGGAATATATTCCACATCCTGCCCCCTCCTTCTTCCTTGATCCGTCTGTGAAAATGTTAATCACACCTTCACCAGCGGTCTCGTTTTCACTGTTTGTCTGTATTGTGTAGGGTCTATCAAAGACAAATCGGGGAGAGATGCCATCTGTGCATGCCTGTAGAAGAGGCGTCTTCCTGACAGCCTCGTTCCACAGGCGACTTCTGGTCTCCCCACAGCCTACATTTGGTTGTAGGCCAACGAACTTGAGGCGTGCCATTGTTATTAAGGCCAGTTCTCCTAGATGTAAATCCAGTGGTGGCAAACACAGCATTACCTCCATTGCTCTCGTTGGCGTTGTTCGCATAGCTCCTGTTATGCTTAGGCAGGCAACTCTCTGCACTTGGCTGAGCTTAGCTCTCGCTGTAGTCTGTTTACTCTTAGGCCACCAGACCACAGCTCCATAGGTTATCATTGGTCTTATGATGGCAGTGTATATCCACATGACCACTTTGGATTTCATTCCCCAGGTTTTCCCCATGGTCCTGCGGCACTGCTCATAAGAAATGTAAGCCTTTTTTAGTCTTCTGTCTAAGTGAAGATTCCATGTTAGTTTGGCGTCGAAGGTTACCCCAAGGTATTTCACTTCTGATGCGAAGCTTAGTGTTGTGTCCAGGAGAACTGGTGCTTTCAGTGCTACTGGTTTCCTTTTTCTTGTGAAGAGAACCATCTCCGTCTTCCTGGGATTAACAGACAGCGAGTGTTCTCTGCACCATTTTTCAATTATTCTTAGAGCCCCCTGCATCCTTTCACAGAGGACTCCTTCAAATTTTCCGTTGAGCAGTATTGTTACATCATCTGCGTAGGCGATTGTGTGGAAACCCTCTGAGTTGAGGTGGCGCAAGAGGCTGTCGAGAACTAAGTTCCATAGCAGTGGTGATATTACACCTCCCTGCGGGCAGCCTCTCGCGACCATTCCTCGCACAGAAGCATCTCCCACATTGATTTGTACAGCTTTTTTGGAGAGCATGTTGGATATCCAGCTTCCCATAATCGTGGGGACGTTTCTCTCCACTAGGGCTGCCGTGATTTTTGGGAAGGTGGTTTTATCAAACGCACCTTCCATGTCTATGAATACACCTAGGGTGGACTCTTTATTGTCCAAGGATTTCTCAATCCGACTCGCGACTGCATGGAGGGCGGTGTCGGTGGATCTTCCCAATGTGTATGCGTGTTGGTTGGGATGCAAAGGGTTGTCTTTCACTACGACATCCCTTATGTATCGTTCACATAGCTTCTCCATCGTCTTGAGGAGAAACGAGGTTAGGCTGACAGGCCTATATGCTTTGGGAGTGGTATAATCCATCCGCCCTGTCTTTGGAATGAACACAACTTTCACTTCTCTCCATATCTCTGGAATATGAAGGTGAGCCAAGCTCGCCCTAAATACTCCGACCAGGTGCGGCAATAGTTCATCCAGTCCCCATTGCAGTAGGGCGGGATAGATGCCGTCAATGCCTGGTGATTTGAAAGGAGAGAAGCTCTGTATTGCCCATCTTATCCTGTCTTCGCTCACTACTTGGTTGGCCATTTGCCAATCCAGGTCTGAGGGCTGAGTGTCGACTTCGTTTGGCCATTCCTTCCGTTCTGTTATCACAGATTCCGGGAAGTGAGTTTCCATAAGTAACTCTAGGCTTCCACGAAGGTCGGTAGTTCTTGTGCCATCGTCCTTTTTTAGTAGGCAAAGGTCATGGTCTTTATCTTTGGCGAGGATTTTGCAAAGCCTAGCGGTCTGTGAGTAGTCTTCGATTTCCTCACAGTAGGTTCTCCACGTTTCTCTTTGTCTTTGTCTGACTAGTTTCTTAAACTCTTTCAGGTTGGTTTTGTATGACTCCCAATCTGATTCCTGTCTAGTTCATTTTGCTTTGTTGAACGAGGCCTTAGCCTTCTTCTTGAGGTCAGTCAGCCCCTGACACCACCACTTGGTGGCCTCGTTGGACTGTTGCGAGGACCTCAAGGGGCAGGATGTCTCAAAAGCTTGTCTCATTGCTGTTTGCAATATTTTAACATATTGCTCTATTTCACCACTACTTCCGGGTGTCCTTACGCTAACTCCTTCCAGGTTCTCCCTGAGTTGACATCGATATACGTCTTTGTCAGTCCTCCGGGGATCTCGGAAGGGTTTTTTCGGTGTCTTAATAAGGTTGATTTCAAAGTTTATCCATTGGTGGTCTGATAGTGTTACGCAGTCAGACACATGCCAGTTTTGGATTAGGCTGGATATATGCCACGTTGTTAGTGTTATATCTATTATGGTTTGACTTCTGGAGTTTATAAATGTTGGTGTACAGCCCCTGTTGCTTACAATAAGGTTGTTACCAGTTATATAATCATAAAGTGACTTACCCCTTGCATTGTTGTCTTCACTGCCCCAGGTCACATGGTGTGCATTGGCGTCACAGCCCATGATTAGTTCCCAGTTTTGATTGCGGCAGTGTGCTACCAGTTCCTTCATTTCTTTTGATGGTGGAAGAGTGGCCGAGTCCTGGGGGAGGTATACTGATGCTAAGACAACAGTTGTTAGTTTGTTTGCCACCAGACATTCCACCTTAACGGCCGTTAGATCAGATGTTGAGAGGTGTTGAAGTGGCTGGGTTTTGATGTGCCGAGGGACGTAGATGGCTGTCCTCGGTCTCTCTGTTGTTGGTGAGCTGAAAATGAGTCCACTTAGTCTTGACAACCCTGTTATTTTAGTTTGAACTATCCAGGGTTCCTGGATTAGTGCCAGTGTATCCTGCTCCTCATCCAGGCATCGGCACAGTGTTGCCGTTGCCGCCCTGCTGTGTTGCAGGTTACACTGCACTATGCTTACCTCACTTACCTTATTTAGTGTCCCAGCCATCGTGGGATATGAAAGGAGAGTTAATTGGTCGTTCCCTCCTCTTCCGTTAGAGGGGAGACGACTTCCATCCTAGATGTGCTGGGAGTTGGAGTGGTGGCATCCGTCTTACCGGATAGCTCATCCTCTCCAACCTCCACTTCCATCTTCTTTTGGGGTTGGGGGGCTTCTGGTTCCGCCTCCTGTTTTTCGGCGAGAGGTTGAAAAAGGTAATGTACCCTCATCGATCTCGCCCCCAGGGTTTTAATGTCCTCGTCTCCGATGCCGAAGACGAGCAGGAGTCCTTTCGGTTCTTCTCTGGCTTCGTGATGGAAAAGGCACCACTTGCGGACGCTCAGCGCTGGGTTTTGACCTGCCAGGCGACCGATCACGACCTCTTTTTCCTCGTGGTCGCTTTCGGCTTCCACGGGGATCCAGAGGGTGGCCTTGGTCACCCTTGGCAGTTGGTCAACGCGAACGACGGCAAGTGTCGCGTTTTCCCACGGCCTCAGGTTTTCCACCGAACTCACTAGCCAGCCCAGTGTGTTATCGTCTTCGCAGACAATCCTGATGATTTCACCAGAATGTGTCCACGAGCGAAACATGGGTGGCTGCATTGTGCTTGTTCCGGGGGTGGACAGAATAGTTTTGTCCAGCTCTCCCCTCAGCATTTTCTTGACAAGGACCTCCTTATCCTTTGGGATTTTCCCATAGGGGTTGTCCTTGTCAATTATCGCTACCTTAAGGTGACTTAAGGCAGCGTCCTTGTAGCTGGTCGGGGGAGCAGCTGCAGATCCGGGGATCTGTCTGGCCCTCTTGTACCCCCTCGGAGCAGAATCAGAGGAGGTTCCCGACCGGTTTCTCTTCTTGGAAGGTGGCACACCTTGCGGGTGCTCAGCCTCCCTGTTTTCCGGGGTGCCCTCAGGGTGTCCAGCCTTCCTTGGGGGATTTGAGTCCCTTGTGGTGGCTAGCACACCTAGAGGGTGCCCTTTTTTCGGTAAGGGCTGTGCCGGGGCAGGTGCTCGGCCGGAGAGGTGGGCTGCAGCAGCAGCGCGTTCCTCCTCCTCGCGGGCTTTCCTCCTCCTTTTGGCTTCAGCGCCACATATCCTTTTGCCTCTACGAGGCTTTTTTCATCCTCCCTGTGGGGGGATTGTTTGCAGCGAGCCTTGTGGCTCAGCCGCATTGTGTTGCGGTGAGCGTGATTGCCCATCCGCTGGTTTTTGTGGCGAGCGTTGCCGCTCTGCCACGTGGTTTTCTTTGGCATTATTGTTGTCCATTTGGTTTATTGTTTTTATTCTTCCGCTTAGCTCCCCACCCACCGCGGAGCCCCACATCGGGGATGTCGCACGGCAAGCCCATGCGATCATCAGGGCTACTAAGCGGATATAGCCCCCAGAGACAGGCAACGTCGTGAGAAGGTTATGCATCCCCGAATGACGACGCCAATCATCATCCGGGTCTGCAGCCCCCTACGCGCCCCCTGCCCCAAAAGGACTCACCTTGCCGGCCCTCTGACGGGACGACACAGCCGGTGCAGTCTTATGAGCAAACGGTTTGCAAACCATACTGAGTTTGCGCACAATGATTTTCGATGCTGTAAAACAGTTGTACGTAAACTCAGTATGGTTTGTAAACCATTTGCTGATAGTTCAGTCGAATTGTAATTTGACATGGCGAAAATACATAACCACGATTTTATTATTTTAAGTTGAAGGTTGGACAACCAAAACAAGCCTTTATAGCGTGCCAACTGATGGCATACCGGATAAGGGAGGTGGGGGGGTCGTAAAGTTGAAAAGTCGGTTTTTCGCGTTTAAATAGAAGGCTAATAATCTGAGAGGAAAGTTCAAATGGGAAAGTTACAGATATTAAAAAAAAACCTGTAAAACGAGCCCTCGAACGTTAAGATAGTTTTGCATTATTATTTGATAGATTCAATTTAAAAAAAAAAAAAGGATCTTCGAAAAATGGCTATAAGTACTTCACTTTCTGTCAGATTTTGCTATGAGAAAAATTCTATTCTTCGAAAATTGTTCAATATTTAAAACATTTTTCTATATGGTTATTATTTGGAAAAAAGTGGTGAAAATTTAATTTGAAAAAAATTTTTTTTTGCATAAAAAAAATCCAATTGAAGTTAAATATCTTTTGAATGGAATGCAGTGTCAAAAAATCATGTCTACCATTTTGTAGTGCTATTTTTTTAGTTCACCTCAAAAAAGAACATTGCTCTATGATAATTGGTTTTCAAAAATACGAAAAACTAGTGTGTTCAAGCGTAATGGTGCGCGGATTCGGCAGTCATAAAATGCGTCCAGGCATAATAATTGAGACAAAATATACGTACAGAGGTAAAAATTGTAAAAATTCCAAGAAAATAAAGGTTTCTAAAACGTTATAATACAAGAACAATGTACGATTAAGCGAAACATTAAATTAAATGCAATCATAATAATAGAATAATAACGCCATGTATAATAATAATAATAATAATGCTTTATTTATCCAGTAGATCATACAATGATATAGGATACGTCAAATACATTTACAGAAAAGATAAACATATTAATACATTAAAAATTCCTCTATCGAGTAGAATGCATTTTTTAACAAAAACTTTTTTAACTCTGACAAAAACTTGTTTACACTAGATATATTTCTAATTTCAAAAGCCAACTTATTGTAAAGTGTACATCCCATATAATATGGTTTTTTTTTATATAGTTCAAGTCTGTGTATATCGTACTGCAGGTTGGATCCATACCGTGTAGGATAACTGTGATTAGCATTTAAGGAGTTGAAGGTCGATAAATTTTTTTTTACAAATTTTAAAATTTCATATATGTACAGACAAGGTAATGTAACGATATTATGTTTGATGAATGTCTGCTTGCATGATTCACTGTAGCCTAAATTAAACATATTACGAATAGCTCTTTTTTGCAGTAAAAACACACGGTTTGATGACGGTGAATCACCCCAAAAAATAATACCATAGCGCAGTCTGGACTCTAAATTAGAAAAATAAAATATCTTCATGGTCTTTAAATTGGTTAAGTGACGTAATCTTTTCAGCGCAAAGCAGTGACTTGAACATTTATTGCAAATAAAGGAGACATGTGACTTCCAATCCAGTGACAGGTCAATATAGAGACCTAATAGTTTAAAAGTTGACACTTGCTCAATAGATTTACCATTAAGCTGTAGGAGCAAACTTGATATGTAATAAGCTTTAACAGGATGAAAGTGTAACGATAATGTTTTTTCTTGGTTCATTACCAATTTTTTTGAGGTGAAATAGTCATTTATGTTGAGTAGGGTAGAATTTAACTTATTAATCAGGTCTTGGATGTTTTTGGTACCTACGGCAACAGTAATATCATCAGCAAAGGAGCAATAAAATTCATTTACATAATTATCCAAGTCGTTAATGTAAAGGAGAAAGAGTAGCGGCCCCAGAACACTACCTTGGGGTACACCTATATCTATTGTTTTAGTTTCAGACCTCGAACCTAAGAAATCGACATACTGTTGTCTATTGGTTAAGTACGATTTTAGTAGCCTTTTACATTGCCCTCGTATACCATATTTTTCAATAGTATCCAAGAGAATGTCGTGATTAACACAATCGAATGCTTTTGAAAGGTCAATAAATAATGCCATAACTTCATGACCTCTGTCAAGATGTTCATAAATATAATCCAGAAAACTCAGTAAAGCTGACATAGTTGATCTATTCTCTCTAAAACCATGCTGACTTATTGAGAGGATTGAGTTAGAATTTAAAAATTCAGAAATTCTGATTGCGATTAGTTTTTCAATCACCTTTGAAAAAACTGATAAAATTGCTATTGGTCTGTAATTACCGAGTTGTGTACGATCACCTTTTTAAACAATGGAATTACTTTGGATAATTTTAAGAGATCTGGAAAAATGCCATCTGAAAAACATTGATTTATGATATCTGTTAAAGGTGTAGCCAATTCGCTGGAACATAGTTTAACGATTTTGACTGGAAAGTAATCAGAACCGGAAGAATAGAATTTTTTAAACTGTTAATTATAACTGTAACCTCAGATGTATTAGTGGGTTTTAAGAAAAGTGAATTTTTAATAATACGCGCATCGGCTCTATTCCTATGATTCATTATATTATTGTCTGGTATTGCTAATGATTTAGTTATATTTAAAAAGTATGAATTGAATTCATTGGCGATAACTATCTTGTCTGTAGTTAGTTCATTATTTATTGACATATCAGGACTATTGTTATTTTTTCCCCTCTTCAAAGATTGGTTAATTATATTCCAAGCAGCATTCGATTTGTTCGGAGAGTTTATTATGATATTGTCAAAGTACATTTTCTTCGCCTGCCGTATAACTCGTCTGTAAATTACTTTATAAGATTTGTAATATTGTACACTGATCAAACCAATTTGTTGCATATTGAATAGTTCTTTTAAATGGATCGATAACACTTTAATTCCAGTGGTTACCCAATTTCTATTTTTGCCGTCAAAATTTTTAGTAATAAACTTAAAAGATTCGTTGTAATAACCGTATAATATATTATTAAATTCATGATATTTATTTTCTACTGTTTGTGCGCTAAACACACTATGCCATGACTCATTACTTAAATAGTTTTTAAATTTTAATATGTTTTTTTGCGAAAACGATCTAAATGTGTGACTGTTATTATTTTTTGGTTTGTTCACCTCAAAAGAAATTTTTTGACCACTGTGATCAGACAGACCCATATGCATGACATATTTTTCTAATAGAGTATCATTAAAATTAGTTAAAATATAATCTGGTGCCGTTATACTGTTATTTTGAATACGCGTAGGTTGATCGAAAACAGGGTACATACAAAAGGATTTTAAGAGGTCCAGAAGCTCGGTAACACCGACTGTGCCTTTGCATAAAAAATTTATGTTAAAGTCGCCACATATTATTACATAGCTAGGCTGGTTTTTATTAAACACAATATTCAGGGATTCCTCAAGTTTTAACATAAATTCTTTTAAATCAGAGTTAGGAGCTCTGTAAATGCACATAATATAATAAACACTTCCATATAGAGTAATTTTGACTGCCGCACACTCGAAAATTTTTTCTACACTCACATTCACTAGATCAGAAATTTCCACTGCGTCCAAGGAGCATTTAGCCAGTATTAAAGTTCCACCATGTATGAATGATTTTCTAGAAAAATAGCTTGATATATCGTATCCAGGAAATTTTACGTACTCAATTTCCCCCGGTTGAATCCAGGTTTCAGTGACTCATAGGATATCAATATTTTCTTGAAGTAGGAGTAATTCAACTTCCTCAATTTTATTTTTTATACACTGTAAATTGTGATGGACGATACATAGTGCATTGCTTACTTTTAGTTGCTATTCCTGTGTGATAGACTGTAGAGTCCGCTGTTTGACTAAATTCAATTTGCTTAGGTAACTAGGGCACTTATTGTCTTTAGCTGAATGACTTATATCATAGTCTGTTTTAAGATTTTTGTTTGATTGTATACAATTTGCACATCTTTTATGGGAGGAGCTACACATTTTAGGTTCATGGCTATCAGCACATATATGGCACACAGGGAACTTATTTTGGCATTTATCAGAAAGATGGCCAAAACCGCTGCAAGTGTTACAGCGTTTTATATGATAAGAATCGGCCACAGTGCACCGTTTCCAATTTATATGCCGTCCCTTATTTAATATAATATTTCTCGTTTTTGCGTCCACAGCCACAATCAGGTTGACTAGGCCATCATGATTAATTTTTCTAACAATCTTGAACAGAAAATTGTCTGCATCTGATGAAATGTTATTTGCTCTAAGTATATCTTTTGCCAACGTCGAGTCATCAATTGGGTCATCCGGTTTTTCGGTACCGTAAATAATTAGTTTTGGTGTTATATTTTTGGAAATGCTTATATCACAATTATTTATCAAGTGAGGTGTCAAAGTGTCTTTAAGTTTATTAGCAGATTCGACATTATCACAATGAATTAATACTCCATTGCTGACGGATTTGATATTATTAACAGCAACTGATAATTTTGCCGGGTTAACTGTAGATTTTATCATTTTGCATAAGTCATCTGGTTTTTGTTCTGTATTACGTGATTTGATAAATATGGAGTTATTTTGTTGCACCTTCTTAGTCTTAGCGACTGAACTATAACTTTCCTTGCTAGGTTTAACTTTAGAAGAAGCGGTCATGTTTTGTTGGCTTATCAGATCAGTATCAGTTTTACTTGTTTGTGGTTTTTGTGTTGGGGACACTGTTTTATTTATTTCGGATGCATCTTTTAATAAAATTTCAAATAATATTTCCTTTTCTTGTTCAAATTTAGCATAGAGTTCACTAAACTTATTATTTAACAAATTTTCAACAAACTGCTTAATAGGTGCGATTATATTATGGCTTGATTCGTTGCATACCTCACATAACCATTTCAAAGAAGGCTGCGATTTAACGATTTTGACTGCACTTTTTTTTAGATCACTACAATCGATGTGGAATATTCCATTGCACAGGCCATCACAGGCAATATAATTATCATCATCTATTAGTTCTTTACACTTTTTACACGGGAGGTTAGACTCATCGTCTTCACTTTCCACCATGTTGTAATAATTAACAAATTGTATAACGATAAAGTATTTAATATTAATCGTTACAAAATGAAGTAAATTTTAATTATATTTTGCAGAATTGTGTTACTTACATTCTGAAGGTGTATTAAAAATAGTTATAGATATAAAAAATGTAAGACATAACAAACGTTTTTTTTGAAAACACACGACTGCCCAATCCGCGCACCGTTACGGTCGCGCACACTACTTTTTCCTATTTTTCGAATATCAATTCTCACAGAGTAATGTTTTTTTGAGATGAACTAAAAAAATAGCACTTCAAAATGGTAGACATAATTTTTCGACACTGCATTTCATTCAAAAGATATTTAACTTTAATTGAATTTTTTTATGCAAAAAAAATTATTTTCAACTTAAATTTTCACCACTTTCTTCTGAATAATGACCATGTAGAAAAAAATTGTAAATATTGAACAACTCTCGAAGAATAGAATTTTTCTTCTCATAGCTAAATCTGACAGAAAGTGAAGTACTTTACTACTAGCCCTTAAAAAAAAAAATGAATTTTTCAAAAAATAATGCAGATATCGATCTGAAATTTTTATCAGATGTTCCCCCCTATATAGCACGTAATTTAGTAAAATTTCAAAAATGTTTCTAAAATTTTGTTGATATTAAAATTTTTTTTCAAAATTTCGTTTTTTTTTGAATTTACACCTGACCTATTAAAGCTGTCTTTAACGTTCGAGGACTCATTTTATAGGTTTCTTTAATACCTATAACGTTTCCATTTGAACGTCACTCTCAGATTATTATCCTTTTATTTAAACGCGAAAAAACGACTTTTCAACTTTACGACCTCCCACCCCCTTATCCGGTATGACATCAGTTGGCACGGTATAAGGGTTTGTTTTGGATGTCAACCCATCAACTTAAAACAATAAAATCGTGGTTATGTATTTTCGCCACATTTTAATACCATTCGTCACAATTCGACTGGACTGAATTGTAGAAACAAACCTAATGTTTACCTACTAACTACATTTGCTCCATGCGCGCACCGGGCACATTCAGGGGCTAGACGCTAGTGAGCGGCACGTACATTAGGATGCATATGGCAAGGCGCGCGGTCATCGGGCGGTCCGGGCGTGTCGCTACACTCTTGTTAACCCCCAACTCGCATTCCTCCACTGTCTTCTATTCTTGCACGCAGGATATTCTAACACGTCATAAAGTACCAACTCAAAATTACATGAACGTGCAAATTCCGTATGCATATTCATATCACCTAAATTGGTTTGCATAAAACTTTATTTACATGATAGATTGCCACACATGGCTTCAAATAATTCAGTTAAGTTCAGTTCATCGTGTTCTCATTTTGTTGCATCTTAAATTGATGTTGTTTTAGTTTGTTGGATAAATCAGTAAAAGTTTTATAATTAGGTGGAGTTTAGTGAGTGTATTTTTCAATGTTAATAATATTGTGAATAGTTTAATTAGTTCTCCTGTTCTTATCAAAACGAATAAAATTTAAAACTACTTTAAATTCTACCGCAGTAAATATGACCAATTTATTCATCCAGTCTTCATTTTTATAATTTCTTCCATGTTGGTTATTTATATTATTCCTTTTAATGGAAGTTTCGGAAGTAGACTTTCTTTGGGTATTACATTTGGCCTATGGGATGTTTTTAATAACCACTCTATTTCATTTGTCTTAACATTTATTGAATTTCTCTGACCATAAACTGTTTCAAGGGGAAAACCGGAAAAATATAAACAGCTGAAGATCAAAGATAATTGATCATCACCATAGCTAATTGTATGAAATCAGTTACAAAAACTATCTTATCACTGGGATTTTCAAAAAAAAAAAAAAACAAATACTCTCTCAATACATTTACAAATTTACACAGATTTTACATGACAGCTTAATTTTTATGACTTGAACTAAGAGTGATTTTAACCCTCGTTTGTTCTCAGAAATATAATTGTGATTAATAAAATAAGATATCCTCATTCCTGTATATTTTAAGGTCCTAAATACACAACCACTCATTTTCACATGCAGGTGGATGGATCCACCTGCCATCTCTTTTGAACTAATCATATCATTGGTTAGGGATACTACTACTATGTGGATCTGTTAGTAAAAGACAGCCAGTTATTGGCAATAAATTTTAGAGAAAAATTACATATACTTGGAGTGATGTCTGCAATGATAACATTTGCAAGATTAAAGTTTTCATTTTGAACAGAAGAAGGCACAATTTGTGTGAAATTTTGATCAATATCTTCATTCTTGCTGAAACTTTCTGTCCCACCTTCTAATGATTCTACTCCAGTGTGCCATTGTCAGAACCCTCCGATTCATAGGCTTCTTTTTGAAAAAAAAAAAAAAAAAAAAAATCAGACCAGAAACTTTCAACGATACTTCGCATGTTCTTTGCATTTTAGAAACAGTTTATTGGAAGCTACTAATGATGTGATAAATAATAACAATATCATTATTTACCGTAAGAAAAAAAATTACATGGTAAATAAGTACCATTTCACCTAGATGGTGCTGTTCCAATGGCCCCAACGAAAAAGAAAGTCCCAGTCTTAACTTAAACTAAGTATAATAAAAGTTTGCCACGATGTGACGCCACTGGTGCAAGGGAGGGACAGCATTCAGAACAATTTAAGATAAGAAATTTGGTTATTAATATGTAAAGTTATATTTATTCCTGAAATGTGGCCATAGTATCGTCCTCAATAGTATCAAAAATGTTGTTAACTTCAAATGAAGGCCCTACAATTATTTATTAAAAGTCAGTTTAAAAATATATGAAAATGTAAAAAGTTTTATTTAAATTTAAAGAAAATAGTTAAATTAAAAAATGTGTTATAAAAAAGACATCGTTACTGACAGGTTAGTACATAATTGAAATTATTTGATTTGAAATTCTTACCATCCAGTGATGGAATAGGCGACTGCAATTAGGCGACTTTTTGATGTCATCTTATCGTTCTCTTTTTTATTTTGATATCGGTTACTTCGGCTCGAGATTCACTTTCAGATGAATTTAAAAGATATTACTCATTGTATAATGCTTCTTTGTAACTAGCTTAAATGGTTATTGTTATTTTTTAACCCTATGCCTAACTCAAAAAACAATTCAATTTAATGCGATTAACCTTTTGCGGACTAGTGGTTATCCTGTAGAACCGCCTTATGTACGCAAAAATGAATTTTGACAAATAATGAATTAATGAAATAATGAAATTTTGTTAATTTTGTGAATTTTGTGACAAAGAAAAAATTATCTTCTTTTTCAATACCTGAAATAATGTTGAGAATCATTTGTCAAGAGCTGTTTGACTATGTATTCGGTAGAACAATGATGTCTCATGTCATAAAGTTCATAAGGGCTATAATCGTCTTCCCTGTCGTTTTTTATCAGTCCACAAAGGGTTTTAAATGATTTTAGCATTTCATATTCCAATAATGGTTCTCGATATATACCAGTCGCATTGAATAACTATATCTGAAAATTATAAGTGTAACTTGTTATTTTAGAAATTCCGAAATTCGATTAATAAAGGTAAAGGTTTATTTGATGTTTTTATAATTCTTTTGATAAAATACGTAAAACTCTCATATTTAAATGCAGAAAAATTATCCAAAGAACCATATTTAAAAACATCTTTGCAAATATGGGCCAAATTATGGACGTTATAATTTAAATGTTCTTTGCCATATAAACTACCAAAATTTCTAATAAAATATTTTAGTAATGTTTCTGCAAATTCATTATGAGTAGAACAAAGTAATGAGGTTACTAAAATTCTTATAAAACAATGTAAAACTAAAAAATGCTGGTACTGGGGGTTTCTTTAGTACTATTGTTTCACTATATAAAAGAAATTGACGCAGCTCAGTGGCTTTGCACCTATCCACTTCTGATAAATTTCTGGGAAGTCTACTAAAATTATTACTGTCGTGTATTCATTCATCAAAACACTATAATAATAATTCACAACTTTTATTTCGTTTACTACTTTATACAGTTTATAACAGTTGACTTTACAATGTTAGCGTGACTTGCTCTGGAAACCATAATATCGCGAATGTCTTTTTCGTCAGGTTCGTTATGCATTTCCTCATTGTGGGAATTTCAATGGTCCATATACCACATCACCTCTTCCTTAAGTTTGTACTTACAAAATTTTAATAAATAGAACATCCACATTACGATGTTTTTTACATATATTAAAATTTTATAACCATTTTATACACAATACAGTTACCTTACAACGTAAACATTTTACAATAATTTATCAAGATTTGAACATAAATTTTGTATTATTGAGGTAATTTCCTTTCTCTTATTCCTACTACACTTACTCTACTTTGTAAAGGTTTTAAAACATTTTTTTCTAAGCTATTTACTTTTGTGAACTTACTACTGATGCTCCTTTATTGTTATTCTCATTAGAAGCACTTGCTTCACTTACGATTTCTGAAATTGTCAAACTTTTATATATATATATTTGGTACATTTTCTATATTAGAAATATTTGACGCATTAGATAATTTTTTTGTATTTGAAACATTAGTACATTTATTTTCAGATATATTTTGCAATTCAGAGTTAAATGCTATTATTTTTATTTGCGGCTCTATTTTGATATCACATATTTGTTCTGAATCTAGCCGTTTCAACTATGTCCGCTCTTCAGTATCACTGTTGATTCTTCGAATAATTTGGTTTGTGTGCCGCTTCCACAGCTCACCCGTTTTCAATCTATATAAGTAGCATGTTTTTCTAACTCTTTTTTTTCACTATCGCTTCTGTCCAGCCTTTTCTGTTTGTTATTTTATAATCTCTTACCATTATCGGCTCGTCTCTATTTTCTGAGAATCTGTTTTCTTTGATTCGTTTTTATTGTCACTACTATCAGGTTATTTTTTTCTTCACTCTCTACCGCTCCTGTTTTTATTAAATCCAATCTTGTTCTTACTTTTATTTCCAAAATTAAATATGTTGGAGTCTCTTTTTTAACACAGTGCTGCATGTTTCTGTAATTTAGCAGAAATCTTGTCGTTAAAACGTGAATATTTTCATTTTTATTCTTAGGATCTTGTACCAGTGCTTTTAATTTGTTTGTTTTTACCGTATTTCCGCTTCTCCGTTTGACTCTGGATGGTAAGTCGGGGTAGTTATATCACCATTTTTCTAAAGAACAATCCAGAATGTCCAACCCTACTACTATACGTCAATCGAAAGATCAATCCTTCATCTATCGATTGTCGTCTTGAAAAATTCAGCAGATGCTTCAAAAATGTTACGAATTGTATATATATATATATATATATATATATATATATATATATATATATATACTTAGTAATAAGTAAGTAACTGAAGTAATTGAATGTACCTACTTTTCCAATAATTTTGATTCAAAAAACAAAATGTTTATATCATTTTTTAGTCTATTTTGACTTTCACTTCACTTTTGATCTTCTGAGTTAACACAGAGTGTCTGAGTATATTGCCATAATTTTAATAGCTTCACCAGTTTTGCTTTAAACTGGCGCGTTTTTATTCTTCCTCCCTTTTAAAAAATCGAAAAATGTTTGCTTTCTTGTACTTGAGGCACTTTCCTCAGTTTGCAGAGATGACGTTGATAGAATATGATGGGCAAATAGCCGTAAAATATTTTTTGTCATTTTTGCATTATCGGTTCTAAATCCGTGCTGTTTAAACCTAGGGTCCAAGAAAGTTGGAAACCTGGTTATTGTCCTCTCTTCATACTTTGTTAAGCGTTTATTCATTTATTCGCGAATGTTGTCTAAAAGAGTTTCTCCGCCTTCTGTTCTTATTTCGGTGGTCATATTTTCGAGCTTATGATATAATCCACATATGATTGGTATCGTTAGAGGCATTGTCACGTAGCTTCCACTTATCATATTCGTCGAATAGTTAAACGCACTTAACACTAAAACAGCATCTTTTATTATGTTAATATCGTCAGAATATAATCCTTTAGGTGCCTTGGCAATTTACTTAACGTCAAAGTAAGACTATTTCCTAATGTTATGATTCGTTCTAACATACCGTACACACTGTTCCAAATGAGAAACTTTCTGAATTAGTCTAAGGTAAGTTTTTTTATAGTCTCGTTTGTTCCACCATCAACGTGTTTGTAGCTATTGTAAATCTCCTAAAATAAGCGACCAAGTCTTTTCATTTTTTATACTTGTTCTAAAGCCTTGGTGTTGCATAAGGCATCCTCCACTGCCAAATTTAAGGTATGCGCAAAACAAGGAAAAAGTCTTATTTTGAGCTTTGTCATGTTTGTGGCATTGTCTGTGAAAACAGCCATTATTTTATTTTGAATTCCTCAGTCAGAAATTATTTTTAAGATATGATGCAAGATTTTCCCCATTGTGTGACTCGGGGACAGGAACAGTTTCTAAAACGGAAGATCTGAAATAACTTTCATACATGAAATGGCAAGTAAAAGTCATGAATGCCTCCACCAGCTGTAGTTGCACTACTCTGTAGATCCGTTGTTAGAGATACATATTCCGCGTACTGTATTATAATTTTTAATTTCAGCCTGGCATTTTTTAAAATTCTGGCAAAGTTACGTTGGATGGTAAAGAGTACCTTGGATCTAAAATGTTAACTAGCATTCTAAAACATTTGTTGTTTACAATATTCATTAGCTGAAAATCTATAGCCACCATTAGAGCTAGTGCCCTATCTATTTTTTAAATATCAGTTATACTATACGGAGTATCAGGTTTCTCAAAGCTTATTTTAGTTTACCTGGGCCGTTTTCTCCAAGAACTACCGCCAACTTTTGACGGTCCGGCAGCAGACGAAAAGCTAGACTCAGCTTCAATTTCAACAAAATCGGTAGATTCGTCAGAAAATCGCCGAATGCTTTCTTTTCAAATGCAATAACATATTTGATGTCCCTCCACCAGCTTTTAGGTCTTTTTTGCAGTGTTTGCACTTCACTGCCGCGCGGTCTTTACCAATGGCCTCAAAAGATTCACGTGTTACTGACACTGACTTCTTAGTCATTTTCTTGTAACAAATAACACAGGTCTACAAAAAAAGCTCTTGTCTTAAGGTTCTAATCTAACTTTTCTGAAATATTTTGATGCGCTGAAGCCAATTTTGGACAAAACAAATTTTTCTACCGTGCCAGTTTTTCTCTAAGGCTCTCATCTAACCTTTCAGAAGTAATTTGACGCGCTGAAACAAATTTTGGACAAAAACATTTTTAGGAGATGAAGGGGCTGGTAGAAGACAACTGACCCGAGAGAAATTTTTTTTGTCTAAAATTGGCTTCAGCGCGTCAAAATACTTAAAAAAAAAATTAGGTCAGAACCTTCAGACAAAACCTGTTTTTTGCCCTTTTTTGGGGGGATAAAAGAGGTGGTAGAGGGAAACTGACATGATAGAAAAATTTTTTTGTCCAAAATTTGCTTCAGCGCATTAAAATACTTAAGCAAGTTAGATTAGAATCTTAGGACAAGACAATTTTTTTTTGCCCTTTTTAGGGGATAAGAGGAGTGGTAGAGAAAAAGTGACACGGTAGAAAAAAATTTTTTTGTCCAAAATTAGCTTCAGCGCATCAAAATACTTCAGAAAAGTTAGATTAGAACCTTAAGACAAGACCTTTCTTTTTGTAGACCTGTGTAATCAATACATATCTCAAATTTTTTTATACGCAAATTTACATTTATCGAAGTGAAGCTAGACATGCACGTTTGCGTTTATAATACTATATGACAAAAAAAATTAAACTTACCTTATAAGAGACTTAGTCCAATAAAGATATCATTTTTCAAAAAAATAATTCCCGGCAAGCTGATTTTTTCAGGGTCGATGGAAGGGTGTCTCCCGAGTATCCGACCAAAAAGTCACAGTCCACACCCCTTGCAGAGCGTTGCAATAGGGGTGGTTTCTTATTTTTTGTTTTTTTTTGAAATTTTCTTTTCCCAGTTTGTACATAGTAATATTCTCTACAACTTTGCCTAATAAAATTTTTTTGTAACTTTAATTTTTGACGGTCCAGCGCCCATTATATGGGAAAACATTCACCATATTTATTTACTATGATTCAGGAAACATACAAACAAAAGGCTGAATAGCTGGTTTTTGCAGGGTTGATTGAGAACTGTCTCCTGAATCTCCAACCATTTTTTGTTGCTCTAATTCTATAGAGATCTCTTATATCTCTATAACAACAATCTAGTTCAAATGTATGATTTATCAGCTGTAAAAATATTTATATCTCGTTAGTTAGATGATCTTCCTCGGGCTTACCATAAAGTATGAGATTATATTTTTTTTTTATTTCCCGTTCTTTAGCTAAAATTCTGTTCTTTAGATACTTGTTTTCTTCTTTGAGTTCTCTATTCTTTCGTTTCAGCTCTCCTAATTCATTTACAATATGTGTGTTTATATTTCTTATCTCCTGTTTTAACTGATCTTTTATGCTTGCATTTTGTTTCTGTAATTCATCATTTTTTTTTTATAACATTTATTAGTAAGTTATACATGTCTGATTGAAACTTCTTGTTCATTATCTTGCTCATCACTGCCCATCATTTAAGAAAAAGAAAATTTATTTATTTTATTCTTTGACTTTATCAACTCACACTGTAGATAAAGTACTTTTATACACAAAAATATTTGTTTTCTTTTTCCCTATACTATTTTCTTTTTCCCTAACTATAGAATAATGATGTGGAAATTATGTTTATGTCTGAAAATATTAAAAGTGAAACCACTAAAATATTTAATTTTGTGACTAATATCAGTTTAACAATATACGGAATTGAGAACCCTTCATGATACTAGCAAATATGTAGTAATGATGATAATCCTATGAAAAATAAAAATGCTTTACCTCCTCACTAAATTTAAAAGTTTCTTAAAGGCATTTCATTTAGTCGTTGGCTTCGTCTTGTAACATTTGTTGTTGAAGGTTTTAAAGACAAGGTTCTAGTTCCTTATAAATAGTTTCAGGGCTACTTAGACGTCTTCTACCTGTTGAAGGTATATATGATTCATCATCATCTTCATGTGGAGTTTCTTTATAAATTGTGCCAACATAAAATCTTAGCATAATTAAAGTCGATATATCATACATTTGTTGTATCGTTAAATTTATGTCACATTCGTGGTTTTATAGTCCAAAAGTTTAATTTCAAAACATGTTAAATTTTCTTTGGTTGAGACTGTTTGGAAAAATAATTTTTTAGCTATCTCTAAGACTTCTTTGCAACTACATTTTTTAGATACAGATAAGTTTCTCGTACTCCCTCCTGCTTTGGTTCTCACTTACCGAAATATATCTTGGTAGTGCATAGTCAACCCATTTCTATAATATTTGTATTTTTTAAACTTTCCTTACGATTTTCTCCTTTATTAGACAAAGACTGATTTTCTTTATTTGATCCTTTCCCAACAAGTTTCTCCTTTAATTTCTGTATTAAACTAAGTTTTTTTGAAGCTGAAATTTTTTTACAGAAGTTTTCAACAGCAATGCTATCTCCATGCCTTGCAAAAAACAGTTTCAATTCTTCATCTGACATCAATGGTATAGTAGTACAATCCAGCTGAAATAATGTATACAGTAAGTTGAAGCTAATTTAAAGTCATTTAAAGTTTTTGTTAACGTGTTTCATATTCTTTTTTATCAATTGGTTTTCGAGAAAAATATTGGCACACATCGATTGACATCGAAATTTAGCGCTTCATCCCCTAGACAACTTTCAATGTCCTTCAAAAATTTTAAATGTATTAACATTTATTTCGAATTTTTGAATATTGAATCTGATTTAAGAACCTGCACAGTAAAGAGAATCGAGAGACATTTAAAATGAGACATCATTTCATCCATTCTCGTATTTAGTTTTGAGGGAATCGCTAAAGTAAGGTTGAATTTTCCACAATTATAGATCCTACTTGAAGTCAAAATTTAAAGGTACCAAAGGTTTTCTCAAAACCCTAAAGATTCATAAAAATAGTGTTGTGCCAAATTTTAAAATTTCTTCTTATTTGACGTACACTGATCTAGAAATGTTTCGCGTTATTTTTTTAATCACTACGTCTTTATGTAAAAATTAATTTTTCTATCCATTCCATTAATGTGAGAGTGAAAGTTTTTTGGTTAGTTCTTTAAATGTTATTTTCATATATTTTTTCTTTAAAATTCTATTATTTCTATTCTGTTAAATTCTATTATGTAATCCAATTTCTTTCAGTATTAGCAGAAAGTGGTTGTTGTTTTAATAGATTCTACAATAATTAGTATTTCAAAGTTTTTGGTACTAAATCTTTTACCTAAAGTGATATTAGCATGTTCAGATCTAGGACGTCAATATAAAACACTATAGGTAATTTTTTAGTGTGGAAGTCATGCTTAAGCAATTTCTTAATAATACACGAGTACCTATACTTCTTTATCAAGCCAAAAATATAAAAATTAATTAAAACACCTTAAAGATGGTCAGTATTAATTGTGTGACCTAATTAAAAAGTAACCATGTGAAATATCGCACACATATTACATTTTTCGAAAAATCAAATTTATAATTTAAACATACTGAAAACATATATCGAAATGTAATGTCAGATGGGTATCTCAGTATTAGATCAGATATCACCCGATTAATAAAAAAAAACTGCAGATTTCGTGTTCAAGATTTTTGTTTCTTTATATAAAATGGCTCAAAAACTAAAAGCAATATAATAAAAAATTACCTTGGGTGACAGTGAGTACAACTACACCCTATGGCACACCACGCAGGTGAACATTTATGTTTACAGTAAAATTAAGCTCATTTCCTGTTGTTACGTGTTTACACTTTTTTTGTAAACACCCTGTATCGTGGATCCGGAAATTATAACATCAGGGTAACACTAAACACTAATTTATTAACTTACGTACTAATTTACTAATTACAATTATTTACTTGACTAATATTACACTGTGTACTACAATTCGCTACATTCATTCCCTTGATCTGTGTTAGCGAACTGAGATCAATCCGCTAACTGGGGCGGTGGTAAAAAAGTTTATGTTTATTAAAATAAATTACAATAATAATGAGAGCGAGAGAGATAGTGGACTGTCGCGGTATAGAAAAAGAGATTTGTATGGATCCTACCTGGAATCCTCTCCGAATCCAGTCACCAGCTTCCGGAGGCCTCCAGATAGGGAATCCAGCAATCAATGTAGTATTCTAGGATGAAATGTTCACTTCCAAGAAAATGGAACACAAAGCGGGTAGTTAATAATTATTATTTTTGTGATACAAAACACTTGTCTGCGGTGACACGAGGTTGAACAGCGAATTGAATTTTTAGGTATCACAAAAAATCTCTTTTTGTTAGCGCGGAAAGCTACAGGGTGAGCCAAAATGAACAACAGCGGAGTGTATTTTATTTTTACTTAAAGTAAGCGGTAAATTGTTAGAGTTATAGTTATAGTAAATAATTAACAGTTAAAAAATTTAATAACAAAAAAGGCCAAATAGTGACTGAGGACGGAACATACCGCCCACCTAAAATACAACGTATTTTACGATTTAGAATAGGGCAATAAGCACAATTTAACAACAGGACGCTTTAGGAGTCCATTAGGTCCATTAGCTGTACGCACAGTGGCAACGCGAACAACTCCGTCTGCACCAGGATGTACAGAATCAATGCGACCCAGTTGCCATTGTAAAGGGCGAGCTTGGGAATTTTTTATCAAAACCATGGATCCCGGTATAACAGAATTAGAAGAAGTCCACTTACTTCTTTGAAGCAGTGTATATAGATACTCGGAATGCCACCGCGACCAAAAATCCTGGTGTAAACGTTGCAGCATTTGCCAGCGAGTTAAACGTCCCACGGACACTTCAGTCAAGTCAGTCTCAGGTAGGGCAGTTAGCGGCTCAAGCGTTAAAAAATGCCCAGGCGTTAAAACGGATAGATCATTGGGATCTGAGCTTAATGGAGTTAAGGGACGCGAATTTAAAAATGCTTCAATTTGAACAAGCACTGTGTATAATTCCTCATATGTCAAAATTTGTTGGCCAATAATTCGGTTTAAGTGAGTCTTCACCGACTTAATTCTCGCTTCCCAAAGCCCCCCGAAATGCGGAGCGGAAGGGGGATTAAAATGCCATTCAATGGCCTCAGATTCCGCAGCGGATTTTAAAAGTGGGGAAAGCTGATTATAAGCACCTACAAAATTAGTGCCATAGTCGCTATAAAGATGATTGCATCGTCTCCGACGAGCAATAAACCGTCGTAATGCGGCAATAAATGCATTCGTTGTCAAGTCGGATACAAGCTCTAGGTGCAAAACCTTTGTGGCACAGCAAACAAATAGACATAAGTAGGCCTTCGTTTTCCCAAAGTAATCTGAAATGGACCACCAAAGTCTAGACCAGTGTGTAAAAATGGTTTGACCTGGGAGATACGTGCGGAAGGCAAATTTCCCATTACAGGTTGACAGAGGAGAGGGTTAAGTCGTCAACAAGTATGCACTTAGATAAAACGCCGCGTATCGCTCTTTTTGAGGACATTATCCAAAACTGTTACATAATCAAAAATTTAACAGATTGTAAACCAGCGTGTAAATATTTTTTATGAAAATATTCAATTATTAATTCCGTAAAACGACCAGAACGTAGCAACAAAACAGGGTGTTTTTTGTCGTAAGACAATGTAGAATGGTGTAATCGACCTCTTACTCTTATAATACCGTGATCATCAAGAAAAACACTTAATTATCGAAAAGGTTTCCCAACTTTGATTTGATTTAAAATATCAGAAAATGCCAAATGTTGGGTACGTTTAACTAACGTTAATAGAGCTTGATGTAGTTCATGAAATGAAAAAGGAGAATTTTTTTTAATAGCGGGATTTTTTATATTGAATAGAAAGCGTTGAACATACGCGACCATGCGTTGTATTTTACTAAGGGAAGAATATTTATTTAAAAGAGGGTCAAAAATATCTAAAAAAACTGCAGAGTGTAATGTAATTTTCCTTTCCTCCGCGAGTGCTTCAAAAGGCCACACAACGTCGGAAACATGAGAGGGCCAGGAGGCTTGTGGGTCAAGCAAAAAAGGGGATCCCGCCCACCATAAGGGATTATTAAGTAACTCAGATGGAAATAAACCTCGAGAGGCGAGATCTGCAGGATTATCACCAGACGAAATGTGAAACCAATTTTTCGGGTGCGATTTTGTCTTGTATAAAAGTAATACGATTACTGACAAATGTTTTCCACCTGTGTGGAGAGGACTTTATCGATGATAAAGTAATAGTGGAATCAGTCCAGGCACAAATCTTACTAAAATGTATCTTACCGTGGTACGTACGTAAAACAAAAGAGAACAGATCGGCAAGGAGTACAGCACCGCAAAGTTCAAGACGCGGTATGGAAATGCGGCGCAGCGGAGCTATCTTAGACTTCGCACAAACTAAAAAGGTAGTAATCCCGCCGTTTTCATCAAATAGTTTAAAATACACTACTGCACCGTAGCCTTTCATGGACGCGTCACAAAAACCATGCGCTTCACAAGATAAGCTGCCAAGTATGCGTAAATGACGAGGAATGGCAACACGAGACAACAGAGGAAGTTCAGATTTGAATCGTGACCAAAGAGAGAGCACATCATCTGGCGGTGTTTCATCCCAATCTACACCTAAAGACCACAATAACTGAATAAGATATTTAGTAAAGAATGTAATGGGAGCTAAAAAACCTAGTGGGTCGAAGATTCTGGCCAACTCTGATAAGATATGACGTTTAGTACATGATCTTTCTACAGGTTCTACGTTGTATGAAAATGTATCCAAAGCTGGATACCAGTGTAAACCTAAGATTTTTAAAATATACTCGTCATCCAAAGAAAGAGGGCTACTAGACAAGTGAGAGGCAGGCAAATCACTTAATAAATTAGGGTCATTACTAGCCCACTTTCTTAGCTCGAAACCACCTGTCTTTAAAAGTTCGACTAGTTCATTTTTTAAATGACGAGCAGTTTCCAACGATGGGCTTCCAGTCACTACATCATCGATATAAGTATCAAAATTAATAATGTCAGCAGCTGAAGGAAAATCAGACTTTCCCTCCTCAGCTAACTGCAATAAAGTACGTATAGCAAGGTAAGAGGCCGATGAAATACCGTAACTAACGGTTTTCAAACGAAATTCTTGTACAGGACCATCAGACGTGAAGCGCCACAATATTCTCTGATAATCTGTATGAGCGAAATTAATTAAAATCTGTCTGTACATTTGTTTGATATCTGCGGTGAATACAACTTTATGAATCCGAAAATTTAACAAAATGGTGACGATATCTCTTTGTAACTTGGGACCGGTTAAAAGAGTGTCATTAAGTGAAGAATAAGGTGGAATTTTAGCGGAAGCATTAAATACTACTCGTAGTTTCGTAGTACTGCTTGGAGATTTAAGAACACAATGATGCGGGATATAAAAACTTTTTTGAGAATCGGAAGGAGATACCAGAAGCTCCATGTGGCCAAGATCTAAATATTCTTGCATAAAATCTGAATATTGTTTATATAAAGCGGGATCCGTACGTAGTCTACGCTCCAGAGAAAGAAAATATTTTAGAGCTAAATTACGAGAATTGGGAAAAATGGTTTCATCACTACGAAAAGGAAGAGAAACAATAAATCTACCCTTTTCATTTCGAGAAAAGGTTGTTACAAATTTTTGTTCGCAGAGTGTATCGTCTGGAGACAGAGAATTGACTTCCGGGACAGTTTCAACCTCCCAAAATTTTTTTAGAACATCTTCTACAGGGGGTGCAGAAAGAGAACAGAAAAAATATTTAATCACTGTTAAAGCTGTGATAGGTAATCTTCCCATTAAAACATAACCAAATATTGTATTCAAAGCTATAGGATGATCGACATTTCCAATGATTCGACCAGTTTCGAGGATACTAGGAAAGATGTCAGCTCCAAGTAAAATATCAATCGCCCCCGGTATATTAAAAGTAGGATCAGCTAATTGCAAATGTTTAGTATGAGACCAAGTCTCGTAAGGAAAACTAATAGTTGGCAACTCATTACAAATTTTCGGAAGTACTATAGCTAACAAATCTAAACAAGGCGTTGACTTCCCAACCGGGCGGATTTTAAGAGACACTCCACTAGAACTAGTGAAGGTATGCATGGGACCCAAGCCTTGAGTTGATAAGGATGTATTAAAATGTGTTAAGCTTAATCGATGAACACACTTTTGCGAAATAAAACTTGTTTGGGAACCTGAGTCTATAAGTGCCCTACATTTATGAAAATTACCATATTTATGGGATATTTCTATTAAAGCGGTTGAAAGTAAGACGGGGGTAGTTTGTGGTGTAAAACCTGAGAAAGAGTGTGTTGAAGCAGCGGCAACTGGTGTCCCATCATTAAATGAGGTACTAGCTATCTGTTGTGTAGGCGTGTCAACTGGGACAGCCGGAATATGAGTATCGGTATTTTCAAAATGCAACAAAGTATGATGTCTCTGTTGACATTTGCGACAGGTAGATGTAGAATTGCAAGTTTTAAAAGTATGCGACGAGGGGCGAGCGTAGAGGCGACTTCAATGTGAATATCAGTCGATATTCCGTTGAAGCAACGTCGAGCGCGGTTAGTACTTGGATGGGTGACCCACCTATCTTGGGAAATACAGCGTTCTCGTCCCACCTTCTAGAGGCTTGTATATCAGTGTATACTCGGAAGTTACGTAATTTCAGACGATTACGTAGTGGATATACCATCCTTCGGAGGGGATGTAAAGCAGGCGGTCCCTTGTCTATTAAATGTTAGGCAAGTAAAAGATCCCTACTCTTCTTAAGGGAAGAGGTTCGGCAAAATTTCCAGGTTGGGGGTAGCTCGTCTCCTGGCGTCGGTGATAGGCCCTGGTAGCGGAAATAGGCCGACGTTAAATAATTAAAAAAAAAAAAAAGTATGCGACGAACTTAAACAATTTACACACAATCGATTCTGTTTTGAAAAATGATATCTATCCAGAGGGAATTTTTTATGAAATTCCTGACATTTATATAGTACGTGACCCTTTTTGCATATAGGGCAAACTACATGATTATTTGTATTGGCAAAAAATGACGAGCTAGATGTCCGAATGGATGGGGCTAATGCCTTTGTTGTTTTATTATGCGGAGCAGAAAAGTTTAAAGTTTCTAGAGCATTACAATGTTTTTCTAAAAAGTCCATCAAATTTTTAAAAGTGGGTAGTTCATTAGAACTATAATGTAATTCAAAACGTGATATGGTTGTTGTATCAAGTCGGTTCAAGAGCATATGCACCAAGATAAAGTGCCAGTGTTCTACGGGGAGTCCTAAATTTTTCAATGCGGATAAATTTTCTTGAAAAATGTCTAACAAATATCTCAAAGCCCGGGAATTTTCCGAATGTAATTTTTTAGTATTTTCAATTTCTGCCCAATGGGCAGTAATGAGTAAACGTTTATTCGAATAGCGTTGCACCAAACGGTCATAAGCAATTGTATAATTCTCGGCAGTCATAGGAACGCATTTTACGATATTAAGCGGAGGGTCGGTTAAAACGGAAAGTAAGTAGTTGAATTTATCAACGTCATTTAAATTTTTATTATTATGTACCACTGAATTATACATATCTATGAATGGTGGAAAATTTTTCAAATACCCCTTAAATTTAGGCAATTCAACTCAAGGTAAATGAACATGCGAAACATTGTTAATAACGGGCGCTTGAGCGTCATTGTTTACAGAATTTTCTGTATTTTCAAATAAATCGGAATAAATTACTTTAATATCAAAGTATTCACTGTCAAATGATTCACGAGTTTGGGCCTCAACTCCCAAATCAGATCCGTCTCTAACAGCTAACAGTGAGAGAATGGAATTATGATTTTTATCAAACTCTTTTTCATTCTGCCCTGTAACTTCGTAACGAACTTTAAAGGATCGACGTGAAGCCTGACTATCAATTGCCATTTGTGCAATATTATACAATTCTTGCATTTTGGTTATCTCATTTTGTCGAAAAGCGCGCAATTTTTTTAATTTATCCTCCATGGTAAGAAATTTATGTGATAAAATACAATCAAATACACTTATGGTCAAAAAAGGTTTTCTTAAAAAATACAGCAAATAACGTGGAACTGATAATGATAATAAATGTAAAGAATTTTTATGTAATATAATTCAAAATAACGTAATCCTTGGCTAGAAGGACCAAAAAATGTTTGCGAACTGAGATCAATCCGCTAACTGGGGCGGTGGTAAAAAAGTTTATGTTTATTAAAATAAATTACAATAATAATGAGAGCGACAGAGATAGTGGACTGTCGCGGTATAGAAAAAGAGATTTGTATGGATCCTACCTTGAATCCTCTCCGAATCCAGTCACCAGCTTCCGGAGGCCTCCAGATAGGGAATCCAGCAATCAATGTAGTATTCTAGGATGAAATGTTCACTTCCAAGAAAATGGAACACAACGGGTAGTTAATAATTATTATTTTGGCGATGCAAAACACTTGTCTGCGGTGACACGAGGTTGAACAGCGAATTGAATTTTTAGGTATCACAAAAAATCTCTTTTTGTTAGCGCGGAAAGCTACAGGGTGAGCCAAAATGAACAACAGCGGAGTGTATTTTATTTTTACTTAAAGTAAGCGGTAAATAGTTAGAGTTATAGTTATAGTAAATAATTAACAGTTAAAAAATTTAATAATAAAAAAGGCTAAATAGTGACTGAGGACGGAACAGTCTGTTCTGCTCACTTTCTGACCATCTGAATTGTACATCAACTAAACTGTTAACTCCACTTGATCTTCTTCATACCTTTATATAGCCAAAGATGAGGGATCTACAATAATCTGTAATGATGTTTCTAGATATTTCCAGAAGGATCTTTACTACTTCCAGACTCTGACACCACGCTCCATCTCTGGGCCGACTGCCGAACTAACCAAACTGAATTGTTCTTTGCTAACTGTCTTCCTTTTCTGAACTTAAAGGGGACGCTATTAGATGTCTCTGAGGGTATGAATGTCACACTGCCTCCTCCTTAAGCCTGGGCGTCCCTGTCAGGCAATTATTTCTCTTCAACATACTTAACCAGTCTGTCTAGGTGTACGATTTTCATCTTCGACTTTTTACTTCTTTGAATTCGATAGACAACGTCATTGATTCGAGTGATGACAGAGTGCAGTCCTTCCCAAGGCGGTTGAAACTTCGAGGATCTCCATTCTTTCCACTGTGGGTTGTGCAGCCAAATCCCTCCCACCTTGAATCCTCCTGTACTGGCATTACGATCACGGCCTCATTCGGTCACCAGCCTAGAGATCGGCTCTTGGTCATTATTCGGCTGTTCTCTACTTTCATTCGCATAGGTGCTCACGGAGAGTTGTTTTCCGTTGGCAGCACAATTTTTACATTTGCGACACCAAGCCTCCACATCTTGGCGACTATTAACCCAATAGAATCGTTCCCGTTCTTTACTCAACGTCTTGTTTACATCAAGGTGTCCGCCGGACGTTTCATTTTGCGCTTGCTGGAGTACTTCTGGTGCACGACACCTGGTAATCACGAAACGCATGGCAACCTACTTTCTATCCGGGCTTTCCCATGCTCTCCTCAACAGCTCATCTACGACCATATGACCATAAAGCCTTCAGCCCCACTCCTTTGTCTGAATCATCCTTCCACACTGCACGTGTTCCCCCTTCTTTTGCTCTCAATTTCTACATCGCTCTGCAATTTCTACATCGCTCAATTGCTCTTGCCTCAGAGCTTTCTTTGTCAAATTGTCTGGAAGATCTACCTAGATAGTGTTGACCATGTTCGGCAATTTTTCCACACGAAGGTAGGTAGTGCTTGCAATCTTCCTGTCTGGTTTTCTGGATAGTGTAGGGGTTTTGATTGCCTGCGTTGTCAATAGCCTTGGCATTGATCGTTTACTGTTGACAGAATAAATTGTTCGCTCCCAATCCTTAAGACTCGCTTTCCTATGTCAACAATAAATCCATACTGTTCCATAATGTCCAGTCTCAAAATGAAACCATCCGTAATGCCAGCTACGATGGCCCTATGGTTAAACCTTAAATGTCCAATCTGCAAACTACTTCTCCATGACGGACGATCACTTCATTTTGCCTCTTGTTAATCTTTATGCCCGAAATAAATTCTGACCGTACTATTGATGACGTAGTGCCTGTGTCGATAGTAAACACACATTTCCTGTCATTTGCACGGCCTTGTAATAGTAGGCTATTCGAAATTCTCCGAAGCTGGGAAATGCTTATTTCTCTGGACACATCCTCTTCTTCAGCCAGCACCGCCTCAGTGAAATTTACTCTCTCAAGGCTCCACTGTCGACAATCTCGCTTAATATGCCCCTAATTTGCCGCACTGATAGCATCGGATACCTCCACCTTGGTTTGGATTTCCACCGCTTTGTTGATTAACCTGTGTTACCAGAGAATCCAGTTTGGTCGATAATTTACTGAACATTTCATGCATGTTCATAGTGTCAGGGTTTTTTTTTGTCTGAATGTGCCTCTTCGATTCTTACAGCATACATTTCTGACTGCGGGGGGTCTTTAAAGGCAGCCTCTACTTCAAGGGCACGCACCAAAGCCTCGCTAATACTTTAATGCCGCGATATTCTAAGAACTCGCCTGACCTCTTCGTCCCTTATGCCATCTAAAAAGGCCCCCACGGCTAATTGTTGCTGAAATTCTCTTGGAGCACTTGGATATGCCAGGTGTGCCAGTCTCTCTATCGCAGCTTCGAATTCTTGTAAACTTTCTCCAGCCTTTTGTGTCCGTGATTTTAGCTGGGCCTGGTATACTTGGGCAAGGTGTTGGTCGCCATATCTCAAGTCCAATTGTTGAGAATTAAATGTAATTATCGAAGAATTTGCGCCTAGTAATTATCAATCGTAGGTTCGACAATATTTTACTGCGTATTATTAGTTGCCTATCATTTTGTGTCAGTTAAGATTGCCCCCACCACTAGATATTTAGATAGAAGAATATAGAAACACGCGCGTGCTAGCAGTCAAGCAGAACAGACGACGCGCGTTCTAGAAGTCAATCGACGCGCGTTCTAGCAGTCAATCAAAATAGACGACTCGCGTTCTAGCAGTCAATTAGAAATAGAAGACTCGTTGTGGAAGTCAATATTTTAATCTGTTGTGTGTGCGTGATTATACGTAACATTTAGAAGTTAGAAAACCCCAGGAAGATTGCTCCACTGGAACAGCACAGAGGCCTCTGAACAAGACATTCATCACAACCCCAGAAACAGTACACGTGGTAAGCTCGCTTAACTGACCTAACGTTCATATTATAGTTACTTTATTTACCTATTAATCCCAAATCAACTACATAAAGGAAAAATACAGTCTGCTTAGCTCTAATGAGCTTTTGTTATATTAATAACGACCATTTTTTGGTGCCTTCGACCCTGATTGATAATTAATAGGTGAATATATTAGTTTGGAATTTTAGATTAGCATTCTCCATTTCACGTTAGATGGTCGGTCAGCATTCAAACTGTTAGCCAATGACAGAGTAGCTGCCAGAGCTCTCTAAATAGGAACTACTTTTCGTTGTACGGCGCAGACGCAACGTACGCTTGCCACGCCGTTCGAAGTAACAGCTGATTTAGATTTACACGCAAGGAGAAGACATTGCATTAATTTCGTTCTGTTTACCACAATTTAAAATATAGTTTGAAAACTGATTATTTAGCATTGGGTTAAATAATTCAGAAGTAGATAATTTTAACTTATAATACTGCTGGTTAACATTCAAGCAAATATAGTTATAGTGTTATAGTGCGATTTTTAATCCATTCTGTTTGTTTACATTAGCAGTTAGTAGATTCCACGAAGTTAAAATTTCCCCGTCATTTACTTGTTTATATGGTGAATCCAGTGGTAAACTGAACTGTTTTAGATATTGTTATTTCAGCTAATAGTCGTGGAATGCAATGTTAATATCCCACTGTTGAGGTTAAATTAGTCAATTATAGCTAGTCAGAGGTACGGTTTTTGTAGTATAAATTTATTCTGAAATATTTCAGTGAATTATAACCTCGTACCCGTGGATAGAGATCATTTTCCTTTTGTTCATACATAGTGTAGTTTGTAGCGTCAAGGGTTGCCTTTGAGGTGTTCTCTCATATGGGAGCACTTTTAGACTTTTAGATTACCTTTTTTAGTTCTTTTCGTAACTCAAGTTTAGAGATTAGTGTAGATACTTTGGGAATCGCTTAGAGGGTTGTGTTATACCCAGTGAACACACATATGGCTGTTACGTACCAAAGAGAGATTGTCAAGGTAACACACACCATATTACCAAATATATCTCTATTATATAAACCATCTTCAAATGCTATATACATTTAAGTTATTAACAAACATGCCTGTTTGTTAAATACAAACATTATAATATGTGATTTTTACATAACTGCTGCATTACAATAACAAGTATTTTGTATATTTACATGCCATATAATATTTATGTATGTCTGTTATCATCATGTAGATTTTAAGTTATATTGCCTGTTTGTTAAATAATAACATTAAAATATGTGATTTTTACGTAACTGCTACATTACAATAACAAGTATTATGTGTATTTATCAGCTATATAACATTTATGTATTTCTGTAATCAGTATGTACGTTTAAAGTTATATTGCTTGTGTGTTAAATAATAACATTAAAATATGTGATATTTAGATAATTGCTACATATTACACATCAACCATCTTATATGTTTACACCAGATATAACATTTATATATTTTGTGATCATCATGGACATTTTAAGTTTTTCTACAATTACATTACACATATATATTTAATCATGTAATTTGGTAAACTACAAACGTGAAACAAGCTAGCTTACATATGGAATGTCAAAAAAGTTTGGTTAAGTATATATATTATGTATATTAAGCAATCCAAACCACGTGACTTTTAACATGGCGTTGAGGGCAAACATCCGGCAATCCTTTATTTTCATTCGTTAAATGAGTTTTTTTTCGGTTGCCTTGGCTACGTTTCCGCGAGTTAATTAAAATAAACCATGTTTGCCCTCAGCGCCATATTGAAAAATAATTTTGACAGGTCGTTGGATTGCCTAATTGTTTTGGTGTAGTAGCTGCTATAGTTAGGTTATAACATCAGTGACCAGTGTAGTTTAATCAACATAATAATAGCATGCCCAATGAAAATAAGAAGCACTTTTACCAATTAACGCTTGTGATATTAAACAAAAATGTGCCTATATAATATTTGATGATTTATTCGTTTAAATACTCTATAAATTTATTAAAATAGTGATTAGTCTTACCGGCCGTTTTATTTTTTTTATGTATCTAATAACAAAAAATAAAACTCGCCGATCAAAAACTAGTTTAATAATCCCGTATCTTCATACAGTTGGATAACATTTTAATATTGTGATGTTTTAAATTTCCCGGTAAATCTGGTTATAAAATTATTATAGGACATCTCTTTCGCACTCTGTATTACATAGTTCGTGCTAGAAAAGGATACGAAATTAACTCAAATATCCCTAACTATACCTAACAAAATAACCTAATGGTAATATTCTAACCTAACACAAGTGACCCTGAGGAGGTGCAACGTGACTTCTAGCGTGCGTTTTTAACATGTTAAAAATATCGTCTTTGTTTTTGTGTGGAATCAAGTTCAGAGATCAAAACTATTGTAGGTAAGTACGTAGAAGTGTAAATCATTAGCACCTCGGTGCAGTGTTAAGTCGCTTATTAGGTACCTACTTATTTGTTGGAGTTTTATTGACATATTTCCCAATCTTGAAATTGAAATTTAATGAAATTTAACTAAGCTCAAGCCACAGAAAAGTTATAGGTGCTTTATTGTAGCTTAAATTGTATAATCAGTCATTAAAACTACACATTTATATAAGTAATAAATGGAAACAAAGTCCTTGGGCAACGATGTAACATATTGTTGGTACCTATAGGTAAAGACAAAGAATTTCTAAAAAAGTTAGAAGTTGCTTTTAAGTAAATAATACACAAAAGAGTTATAAAATTTTGTCATAAACTATTGTTCTAGCTGCTGTTAACGAAACGTTCCCACATTGTGAAAAAGAATTTGAGAACATCACTAGTGAGTGGTTCAGACTGTCAAAGCAAAGGCTACAGAGAGAAAACAAGAAGCTGGAGCAGTTATTGTACCATAATTTATTGAGATATGTATGAAAAAAGGAAACCAGGCGCCAAAAACTAGTTTTAAGATAATTAAGTTTTAAGTATTAGTCTGCTTGCAAATTCATGCTGACAGGTTTGTCTGTAAGTAAAATTTTTTTTATATAGGAAATTTGTTTTTGTCATTATCTGAGTATTATTGTCACGTTTGTTGAATTTTTCTTGTTTCTAATAAATTTTTAGCTCCTTTTTGAATAATTGAAGAATTCTTGTTTTTTCATTAACTATTTTCGTTCAGAATTGTAGTTGATATATGGTACAATTAAATTTGGATAACCATACATTAAACCAAACTTTATTCGGATGTTAAATATATAGTTCAAAAAAGCATTTTTCAGTCACTAGAGTAAATAAGTAATAAAACTAAAAATTACCTGTGTTTAATATATAGATAATATAATAACTCGACTGTCAAAAATAGTATATTTTGTGTATGTAGATGTATAGACACTTAGAAAATGCAAAGTGTCGTACTTCTCATTAATATGCCTGCGATTTTTGTTTCTACTGTTCGTTTACATCTATATCAAAATCAATAGTGTTACTGTAGCCTTCAACGTCACCCTCAAAACCACAGTTTTTAAATGTTGTAAAAGTCCGAGCATCATTTGGAACAAACTTCATTAAGCTTTTAATGTCTACCTTTTTCCCTGAAACTTCTTTTAATGTAAGATAAAGCTGTTCTGTTTTACCAAAAACTTATATACTTTTCTTGTCTCTAAAGTAATCATGCTAATGTTTATTTCTTCGTAATTTATAGCGGAATGAAAATGATTCATGTATACTGTCAGGCTTTTCTTTATTTTTTTTACCTTATTACATAGCTTGCAATCAGCTAACTTTTTCTATTTATGTTATTTTTCTTCAGCTATTTTATCTTCTATGTTTTCTGTTAACCAAAAGTTTGCTTGTAATAAACAAACTATATAGTTTAGAGAATGTGCAATTTGGCATTTAGTTCCTTTACTAATTTGGCAGTTGGTTTATTTTTGATTACTCATTATATAAATGAACGTACCCTTCTTGTATGACTTTGATTAATATATTATTATGATATATGTATTTTATGAATATTAAAATTATTTATTTTAGATTGGCCTTTTTTTACATCTAGTTTTTCCTTACTTAAGCCATATTATAACAGTAGTACAAGGTGTCCCCGGATGGGATTAGCTATACAACAAATGACCAAAATTTTAATTTTTGGACAAAAAGTCACTATAAAAATTTCCGCATTTTTAAAAAAATACGATTTATGTTAAAAAAAATTATTTTTTTTATGAAGGAGCAGGGTGCTTAAAAATTTCAAAAATATGAATTTTGCCTAAGAGTAAACTACCTTTATTTTTCATTTTTAATAAAAAAAGCCATTTGAAATACTTTTCTTTCATAATCCTAAATTTTTGAGTATCCGTTACGGAAAAATAAGAAAACTGAGGTGAGGCATTGGGGAAAAAGACGTATTAAACAATTTTTTCAAATTGTATTTTCCTTAAAAACGAGAAAACTAAAGGTCAAATTCATATTTTTGAAATTTTTGAGCGCCCTGCATAAAAAAGTACATTTTCTTAACACATTGTATTTCTTTAAGAAACAAAATTTTTTTATAGTGACTGTCGAAAAACTAAAATTTAGGTCCACTTGTGGTATAGGTAACCCCCATTTGGGGACACCCTGTATATTATTTGCTACCCCCTTGTGCATATACCACGGAAATTGCATGTTATATAGCACACATGTAACATCAGAACATATTTTAAGGTAAATATTTTGAAATACAATATATGTCTTCTACATGTATGTTATATATTTGCCACATACGAGTATGTTACAAGTTATGTTGCCATTACATGGCTATAACTTGTTTTGTGGCTGAAATTTTAAGGTCCATGTACCTTACATTTACCATACATCCAATATCCTTGGATATAACATGTTGAATAGATTACGTAAGAGAAACATACCAGGTATGTATCCGTGTTCACTGGGTAGTGGTAGTAAAACACAGTTTAGTCAATCATAGAAAATAGTTACGAAATTATAGTTCAATTTCATTGTAGAAAATGTCAGCCGCAGACAAATTGAAAAAATACAGGACGTTTCAGACATCTGAAATAAATAGATTGCAAGAAATTCATGAGATTTGCGAAAGGGCTTTAGCGGATAAAAAATATCATACTGCCTTTAAGTCGAGATTTGCACAATTGGGGAATTTGATAGAAATTATTCGGGTATTTTAAACCTATTAGCGCTTGATAAAGATGCAGATTTAGATGCTGAATATGCAATATTACGTAGTTTTGAAAAACAATATTATGCTATACAGACGGCACATACAGATCTTTTTGAAAAGGATGATAATAGGAGGATGTCGCTGTTGCATAATACTACTTCGGTTGTGCCTAGTCACATTAACCTTCCGAAAATAGAGTTGGCGAAATTTTCTGGAGACATTAAAGCTTTTCCCTCCTTTATTCAGCTTTATGATGCCTTAATTCACACAAATGAGAGTTTGTCAGACATTGAAAAGTTTAACTATTTACTGTCTTCGTTAAAAGGGCCGCCTCTTAGTATGGCTCAATACTTGCCGATGTTAGCGGGCAATTATAAGGTTGTATATGATAACCTGGTGAAAAGATATTCAAATAAGCGTTTATTAGCTAATGCTTATTTTTCTGAGTTAGAAAATGCTCCAAAAATTTCGTCAGATAGTGTAGTCGAACTTCGTAAACTTTTAGATAGTTATCAAGAAAACTTAGCAGCTCTTCGTAATTTAGAATTTCCAGTTGACCACTGGGATTTTATTCTTAGCCACATGCTCATGAAACGTCTTGATGGTGCGATACTTACGCGGTTTGAATTGCACCATGGTAGTACGACCACTATACCCACTTATGCGAAGTTAGTAAAGTTCTTAGAAAACCATTGTGTCACATTAGAACAAATGGATCAATCTTCCTCTAGATTAACAAATAAAAAGACAGATATTAGTAGATCACCACACTCTAGTAAGCCACAGCATAGGTCTGCCTTCTGTGCTACGGCCTCGAAGCCTGCTCACAGCCTAGATTGTTGTTTATGTAAATCATCCCACGTAGTTAGCAAATGTCCACAGTTTATAGAAAAAAATCCTCAAGAACGTTATCAATTAGTAAGACAGTTCCGATTATGTTTGAATTGTTTGAGCGCTGCACATCGCATCAAACAATGTAGCTCAAATTTTAGATGTCGAACTTGTCATAGTAAACATCATAGCATGTTGCATTTTAGTAGAAAGACTGAGCCACAGGCTCCTAGTACACCGGTACTAGAGTCGGCTAGTCATTCCCGCGCGGAGGAGTTGAACCCCGCCGGTAGCGCAGGTCCTAGCACCTCTTTTAGTTCCTTGTCGGGTTTCGTGCGTAATAAAAATGGAATTTTATTATCCACAGCTCTTATAGAAGTTAGAAATAGTAGGGGGATTTTTGAAAAATGTCGGGCATTATTAGATAGTGGAGCGCAACTTAGTTTTATTTCGCAAAAATGTGCTCATAGATTAGGAATTCGTCAGTTTGACACGTCAATGTCAGTTCAAGGGTTATGTCAGACACCACTAGTGTCTCAAGCCTCCGGGGTAGACATTACTTTGCGACCGGTTGGTAAACCTACTCCGACATTCGACCTTAGTGCTATAGTTTTGCCAAAAATCTGTTCAGATTTACCTTCAGCGCATTTAGATATAGAAGCGTGGCCGCATCTGTGCAACGTCACTTTGGCGGACCCCAAATTTAATTGTCCAGGCCCTATTGACCTCCTTTTAGGCGCGGATATTTTCCCATTACTTTTAACTAGTGGGAGGATTCTAGGCGCAGAAAATACCCCTATAGCTATCAATACGGTGTTTGGATATATTTTAATGGGGAATACACAGCAACCTACTCCAATAGTAAATTCTTTCTTTTGTTCAGTAGATAGTAGTTCACTAGAAAATTTAGTTACAACATTTTGGCAACTGGAAAGCGTCCCAGAACATTCCAGGCTTTCTCCAGATGACGTCATCTGTGAAAAGTATTTTTTAGACAGTCATTGTAGAACCGATAGTGGAAGGTTCGTAGTTTCTCTCCCTTTCAGGGATAATAGTGTGTTTTTTCCGAACACAAAGCAGCTAGCTATTAATAGATTTCTTTCTTTAGAACGACGATTAGTAAAAAAGCCGTCGTTGCATTTAGAGTATTCGAATTTTCTTAGGGAATATTTAGAATTAGGTCACATGGAACGAGTTTCTGACGAAACCGTCTCAGACAACGCATTTTATATTCCACACCATTGTGTACTCAGACCAGCACATATCCAAGTGTGTAGCACATATCCAAGAAAAACTGTCTCCGACAGCGTGGTATCACGTTTCTTCTTTAGAAAATCCCGCCGATTGCGCATCCCGGGGGTTATTCCCCTCGGAATTAGTCCACCATTCCCTATGGTGGGGGGGACCCGATTTTTTGTACCGTCGCGACGAATTATGGTTAGAAAAAGAGAGTAATGTATCTGTTCCTTCCGAAGCCTTGGAGGAAGAACGAAAATTTACTCTAACTACTTTAGTCGATTCAAACATTTTAGATGAACTTTTAGAAAAACATAGTAGTTTAGAAACGATAAAACGAGTAGTAGCATACATGGTGCGTTTTATTCGTAATCTTAGAAATCCTAGTCAACGCCACTTAGACAATTTTTTATCTCTTTTAGAAATGCGAAATTCCATTTTCGTTTTAGTTAGTCACGTACAACGCTCACATTTTAGTCAAGATATAGTAAGGTTGAAAAAGCGACTATCGCCATCAAAGCCTTTGAGAAGATTGAACGTATTTTTAGATGAACAGGACATTTTACGTGTAGGCGGTCGGCTTTATCATTCTCAGTTGGGGTTTGATAAAAAGCACCCTATACTCTTGCCGCGTTCCTGTCGGTTAACGCAGCTTCTTATAGAAAATGTTCATATCAAGTACCTACATGCAGGGCCACGGACAGTACAGTCGATTCTAGCTCAACAATTTTGGATATTGTCGCCGAAACGGGCCATTCGTAGCGTCTTGACGAAGTGTATAAGGTGTTGGCGTACGAACCCTACACCTCTCCAACCCCTTATGGGAAATTTACCTGCAGTTCGAGTGTCACAATTGAAACCATTTCTTCACGTAGGCGTGGACTACGCTGGTCCACTAATGATTACTGTGGGTAGGGTTCGGGGAGCTGTGGTTAGGAAGGCGTATTTGTGCTTATTTGTTTGTATGGCCACCAAGGCTGTGCACTTAGAATTAGTCTCGGACATGACCGCCGAGGCTTTTTTAGCTGTATTACGGAGATTCGTCGCAAGACGAGGTAGATGTAGTAAAATTTATAGTGATTGTGGATCAAACTTTGTGAAAGCTCACAAAGAACTTAGTAGTTACATGAAACTGGCCACGGGCCAAGTAGCGATAGATTGGCATTTTAACGCGCCCTCGTCGCCCCATATGGGCGGTTTATGGGAGAGTGGTGTTCGTTCAGTAAAAACACATTTAAAGAGGGTCATAGGGGAACAAATCTTAACATATGAAGAACTCTATACGGTTCTTGTACAAATAGAGGCCATCCTCAATTCGCGACCCTTGACTGCGCTTAGTTCGGATCCAAATGACTTGTCTGCCCTGACACCAGGTCATTTCCTTACTTTAGAGCCATTGACGGCTGTTCCGGATGCAGACGTTACCGGTATTTCGTTGTCACGACTTAGTCGCTGGCAATTATTACAAAGAATGCACCAGAGTTTTTGGGTGAGGTGGCATTCCGAATATTTGCATACTTTGCAACAAAGGGGAAAGTGGTTACACCCGGGAAAAGCTATTTCACCTGGTGTTTTAGTGTTGATAAAGGTAGAAAATTTACCCCCTTTGCAATGGCAGTTAGGCCGCGTAACAGAAACTCATCCAGGAGCTGATGGTATAGTCCGGGTGGTAAGCGTACGAACGAGCACTGGCATATTCAAGCGACAAGTTGTCAAACTGCGTCCGCTGCCTGTCGATTGACAGCGTTTTAGTTAGTAATTTAGTTTTTCTCGTTTATTTTTAGTTTTTTTTGTTAGTTTAGATTTGGTAAAATAACTCGTATTTTGGTGAGGGGAATGTTGAGAATTAAATGTAATTATCGAAGAATTTGCGCCTAGTAATTATCAATCGTAGGTTCGACAATATTTTACTGCGTATTATTAGTTGCCTATCATTTTGTGTCAGTTAAGATTGCCCCCACCACTAGATACTTAGATAGAAGAATATAGAAACACGCGCGTGCTAGCAGTCAAGCAGAACAGACGACGCGCGTTCTAGAAGTCAATCGACGCGCGTTCTAGCAGTCAATCAAAATAGACGACTCGCGTTCTAGCAGTCAATTAGAAATAGAAGACTCGTTGTGGAAGTCAATATTTTAATCTGTTGTGTGTGCGTGATTATACGTAACATTTAGAAGTTAGAAAACCCCAGGAAGATTGCTCCACTGGAACAGCACAGAGGCCTCTGAACAAGACATTCATCACAACCCCGGAGCAGGAGGATCCAGAAACAGTACACGTGGTAAGCTCGCTTAACTGACCTAACGTTCATATTATAGTTACTTTATTTACCTATTAATCCCAAATCAACTACATAAAGGAAAAATACAGTCTGCTTAGCTCTAATGAGCTTTTGTTATATTAATAACGACCACCAATGCAGCTTTCAAAACTTAGAAATCCCTTTATTTTTCCACTGAAGTAACTCTGAAGCTTGCCCCCTTAGCCCTAGAACTAATGCCATAGCCTTTTCCTTGTTATCCCAGTTATTCGCACTCGCAGCTGCTTCGAATTGTCTCTTATAGGTTGTCCATGAGCTTTGGGCGTCAAAGGAGGGAGGTTTTGATTGAGGGCCTGATGATGCTACTAGCTGCTCCCCTTTCTCTCCCATCTGTCGTTTAAGGTGCTCTACTTCTACTTCGACCTCGCTCATATTTCCTCTAATGTCACTTACTTTTACTTGACTGACTTAAAGACTTATAGCCCAGGGTCGATCCAGGTCGATGCTCAACAAATTAGAGACAAGCTGAAATTTGGTATGGTGCTTTGCTTTGAAGTGCTAAATAGACTCTGAAACCCCAGCGGTGAGTGGTTGAGCCCGTCCTCCCAAAACAACCCCCCAAAAGGGGTAAAATGGTCCATTTTTCACTTTTTTCTTTATAACTCGAAAACGAAGCATTGCAGGAATAAATTCCAAGAAGCCAAAGTTGAAGAGCAGAAAATTTCCCATTGCAAACGTCTACTTTAAGAAATTTTGAGTTAGCAGTGGCGGAGCAATGAATTTTCAAATTTAGGTTATTTTTCTAAATATTTCGAAAAAGTGCTAAATTATGTTTTTTTGGCTAGGTAACTTCAATTTTAATCAAATATATAATAATACAGTGTAGCACTATAGAGGTATACCAAAACGTTTTAATTTTAAAATAGGATTTAAAAAAAACAAACAACTTGTAAAGATCTTTTTCTTCATCTATGTCCAAATTTACAGCCCGGTTTAGAAAGTAATTCCATTGCACTGACTACATGCCATAGTGCACTTCAGGCCCTTTCGTTTGCATGCACATACTTTTTTACATCCTCTTGATGAACAACTACAAAAAAAAATTTATAGAATCCATGTTAGGCAATGTTTTGGTCGGAATGAATTGGCTGGTTTTTTAGACTCCAACCCCAATCTTGCGGTGGTAAATGGTTATTTAACCACGTTTGTACCTAAAATTTGAAAAGAATATGACCTGAGTTTTAGTTGCATGATAAATCTGACTTTAACTTACCTGGTGGGAAACTCTAAAAAATCTAATCTAAAAAAAAAATCTAATACTTTGCGCTGCTTGAGGTAGGTGGTAATGTGACCAAGTTAAAATCAGTATTAAGGTTTCGTTTACGTACGTACTGATGATAAGGAATGTATCTAGCACTATCCAAATCTGTATTTGATGAGTTTTTAACATATACTGCTATAAATAATTGCGAAATTAGAAGCAATCGCTTCTAATTTCTCCTTTGTAGCCTGAAGGTTATAAAATTCTTTTAGTAGGTTACCTAACCATTTTTCTTGGTGGTATTTACTAAATAAATTTTCCCTTTATTGAATAATGCAGACGTGGTGTCACAACCGGACATAGCGTGCAAACTTAGAATATAAAACATCTTTTAGGTAGGTCTCCCAATTTTTGTTGTAAGGTTGGTATGTCGGTTATTTTATTTGGCTTTGATGATTTTCCCGGACGAACCATAAACAATCTTTTCTGGCAATAATGGATTAATAACACCATGAGGTCTGTATCATCGCTAACTACTGCTACCGCATTTTCAGAAGAATTCTCACTAATTGCTATTGCTGTCAATGCTGTCATTACAATGAGATTATCGGCATCACCATCTGAGTATTTTACATTAATTCTATTTTCAAACAACATTTTTCTGAGGGCATGTATAAAATTGTTTTTGTAGGTGCTATTTAACAAAAAATGTGCTTTTGGTATCCTCACAGCAGATAAATTCGAAAAGGATACAATGGGTACTATTCGTAGACTGCTCGTAGACCTGTGATTTTGCTCAACTATTTTGGTCCATAAAACCTCTTTTGTGTGTCACTGTATAATATTTTTTGATAATATTGATTTATCGGGTGATTATTACATACTTTAATAATAATTAATCCTAACTATAAAATATTAACATTTTGAATAAAAATATATTAAAAATCCATTACTCCACCACTGCTAGGTCAAAATTTCTAACAAAAGATTTTCTGCTCTTCAACTTTGGCCTCTTGGAATTTTTTCCTACAATGCTTCGTTTTTGAGTTATAAAGAAAAAAGTAAAAAAAGGACAATTTTACCCCCTTCTGGGGGTTGTTTTGGGGGGACGGGCTCAACGACTCACCGCTGGGGTTTCAGGGTATATTTAGCACCTCAAAACAAAGCACCATACCAAATTTCAGCTTGTCTCTAATTTGTTGAGCATCACTCATATAATATGAGGAATCGACCCTGGGCTATTAAGGCTTTCGTTCTTTCTAACGGAATGTTTTTAAATAGACGAAACATAACTTCAACATAGTTGTTGATATCAAATTCACGAGTTATAAACTGCTGTCATCTAGTATAAACATCATGTCTTAATTTTATTATTAGCCAAATAATATACAATAATACAATTTGCAAATTAAGGGTACGTACATTTTTCAAACAAAACTCGTATGTTTACGTTAACTTCTTTTTTAGTTTTAGACATTAGAATATTTTTGAAATTTTTATACATTGCCTGTCCGTCTGTTTTCATTATTAAATTCTTTGCTGCTCCTAATCATTTCCACACTGCTTTTAGAACATGAAAAGAACATAGAAATAGTGTAGACTGAGGCCAATGTTTCTTTAAAATATGTCTTTCAGTTAGGTCATTATCAGTTAGTATTATTTTTGGAATAATTTTTGTAGGCATAATTTCTTTTAAATTCGAACAATGATTCACCCACTGGTACCCCTGCTGGTGATTGTGTTGCAAAGAAAATAAGTTTTGTGATTCTGCACGTCACAATTTCCAGTGGCATTTACGAATAAGATTTCAGATGACTGAATAAGATGTTGAGCAGCTCGTTGCATTATAGGTGTACATAAATAAACCGTATAGTGCTTTCCTATTCGTACTATCTTAGAAGTAGTATATTTATTATTGTCTAAATTTTTCTGCAATGTTTGTAACATCCCTTCCCCAGAACGATCACCATAATGATTTTTAAAATGTGTCGACCACAAATTTGAGAAATCTGTTTCGGTCGGACAAACATACCTATCCAAAATAAAATTTTCATATTCATCACCTAACTTTTCCATTTTCCTAGCAATACATATATGATAGGCAGATGCAGCTGAGTGTCCCTTTTCAAATAACTAAAATATCTTTCTTTGTTTCATTGCCTATGGGCATTTTTAGAAGAGCTTTTCCTCTAACAATAATATAGTTATGTTCATCAGTAAACGTAACGACGCATGGCAGTATCGTCTTAAAATATTTTTTCTTGACTTTGCAAGTGGCGTTTTTACAGTAGTAGTACATCTCCAAGTAACCTTTGTTAACTCACTGAACTCGACAACCCATTTCTGCAACAGTCGTTTTTAATTATTTATAAAGTTTTTTGCGTGTTAATTAAATTGCGAAAAATGTCTGTCATGCAAAAAATGATCAAGCCTTTACGAAAAGTTGCTTTGAAAGCTCCCGTGAGATTGCTGTTTTATTTGGAATGGCTTAGATGAACGAGAACATCGATAGTCCACAGGTTTTTTCAAGCGAAAATTCGTAAACGCCTAACAAACCACGTACAGACATGTAAAACTTAAAACTTTATATATTCCATCTCTCTGGTTTCATACAGTATAGGTTAGTTTCAATATCGTAAACCAAGAATTAACCTACCTCAACATATTGTTGCGTACTTACGTTAATTCTAAACTGAGTAAAGTTGACATTGGAATAATTATAATTAGTAGGCCTGCAATCAGACATTTCTATTTAATTTCTCACTGACACAAGGGAAATAATACAAAAACTAACAGTAAACGATAAATACTAGATGTAGTGTGGTATCATAAAGTGCCAACGTTAGCGACGGATAAAACACGAAATAAGCCGATCTGACATTAACGTTGGCAAAAAATGAATATGCAGCCCGCGCGTCAACGAGGTAACCCTTGCCCTACTCTTTCAAAGAGACAGACTCCAGTGACTTCTATGAGGTCACTGTAAACTACCGTAATATGGCGAAAGTAAGGGATACTGTGATTTCCGACCATGATTTACTAGCTTTTCAAGATTTCTATAAAGGTACAGAAATATTAATTAGTTGCAACCACATCGAAAGATCTACCATTACACCTTTTTAAAATTTTTATTGAAAATTTGATTTGTTTTTTTTTTCAATTATGGAGAAAAGCTTAAATACGCAGTTTAGTTGCAAAATAAGGAAATAACAACAAAAAAAAAACAACGTTTTATTCAAACTGTTCCGCATGAAAACTGTTCCACATGTAGCCCTCCTACTAGTTAGTACCGTAGGCGCCTACAACTTTGAACATTTTTTAACATATTTTTAAAATATCTTAAATATGTTTTTTTTTCATTGAGAAAAGAAAAAGTAGGTTATAGGGGCATCATCTTTAGCTACACATCTTCACATCAAAATCTGTTAAAAACAAAATTACAATGTCTTATAACACATCTAAAAAATATATATATATATTTTTTAGATGTGTTCAAAGTTGGGGCTCTATAACCCTTCTTTGAACAGTGATATATTATTACAAATTTCAAAGAAGTAAATTGACAGGGACAACTTCGAACACTACAAAAATTTAAAAAAAAATATTTAAAAAATATTTTGATAAAAAAAAATCACAAAAAAATGTATATTACTCTGAAACGAAAATGTTATTATTAATAACTAAAAACAGAACAATCTATAAATAAAAATAAAATCTTTTGACCAGTAACACTTAAAGATTTAAAACAAAAACCCATGGTTTTCAAAAAATGCTTTATTTCACGCTTATTAAAGATCAAAGAATTTCTCCTAGCTATAGTAGGATAAGACAAACACTTTATAATTTCATTATTAGGAATTAAACCTGTGTCCTCAACGTTAGGCCAAAAAAATTTGTCTGCCCGTTTCCTTGAAATCCTTAAAAAAGTAACTTCTACATTATTTTCCTGTTTAGACACATTTAAAATTTTGCCTATGTAATGCTTCACATGGTTCTTCACTTTAAATTCTACTATGTAAAATTTATCTAGGATGAGTTCAAATTCCTTATTAGTTTCTTCTTTGTCACTTGGTTTTTCTTCACTACTGTCAGATGTAACATTGTCGCTGTCTTCTATATTTTCTTCAAAATCTACTTCATCGCTGGATTCTCTTTCAAGCTGCTCGTCATTCTCTATATTCTCTTTTTGCAAATCTTCAAGTCTGACACATTTTCCAGCTGGAACCTGTATTTTTTTTCTTCTTGTTTTCTTTGTTCTGTCTTTGGTTCCTCTAAGTTCCTGTAACACATCTATGAATGAACTGGAAACAATTTCCTCGATAGGCAATTTCTCATTGTTTTCTTTGTAATCTGGTAATCTTTCCTTGACCTGATTTTAAATTATCTGACATTTCTTTGTCGTTTAGATAGATTTTTTTATATAGGGATTTTAATAATCGAGGAAATTCATCTTTGGATACTGTTTGGCTTTTTCTCCTGCTTTGAATTTTATAGGTGTCCAAAACACTGCGCCAAGCCCTCTTTAAAGGACCGTATTAAGCAACATCTAACGGTTGCATCAAGTGACTTGTGTTAGCTGGCAAACATATAAATTTGACATCATGCTCTTCCGCTAATGTTAAGACAGATTCAGTAAAATGGCTACTCAAGTTGTCGCCTATAATGGCCTTAGGTCCTGGAATATTTTTTACAAAGGGTATAAATGTACTTTCAAACCAGTCTGAGAATGTAATAGCATCAAACCACCCCGATTTGGTTCGGTTATACCTAGTGTGTGGAGGTCCTCCCTCGGTCCAAGTTGTCCACATGTTTTCGGCTTTGTATATCACATAAGCTGGCAGCATCTCACCTGAAGCAGAGCCACAAAACATGATGAAGACTGCATTCTTTGTACTATCTCGGACTCGCTCAGGATATTTTACACCTCTTTTAAATATGCATTTTTTGTTTCCAGGATTATCTGTCAAATTAGTTTCGTCATAATTCAATAAATTAGTAGGTGGTATCCCATCAATACTTTCTTTCAAATTGTCAAAATATTCTTGAATAACTTCACAAGACACAGAAGCCCTGCTTTTTTTAATGTTTTGACTCATGCGTAAGGTCAGTCGTTTATGGCGTTTTAAAAAGCCTCTTGCCCATTTTGAACTGGGACAATTGTCTTTAAATTCTAGAACATTTCGTCCAACCTTAGCCAAATAATTCTTTACAGCAATCCTTATATCAATCAGGTCAAATGGGAACCCCCACTCCGCAACTTTTAACAAATGTGTAACAAATGCATTCTCCTCTCTCAATGAAAATACAGTAGGATGGCCTACTTTTTTAATATGTTTATTATTCTTTTTATGACTCAAAGTTCCTAAAGGGATTTTATATTTTTTCGAAGCCTCCCGGAGACTAATCTGTCCTGATTTAATTTCAGCTATGGCCCTATCCAGGGTCTCCTGTGTGTATTTTTTATAGTTGGCGCCAATTTTTCTTCTAGAAAGCATTCCTAAAAAAAAATATACCTATGTAAAGAATAGAAAATGTTAGTTTTACACTGTATTCCACAAATTTGAACATCACCTACAACTTTGAGCGGTGTTCAAAGTTGCAGGAATTTGTACCCAAAATAACAGCTGAACAAATTAAAATTATTTTTAAATTTATTTAAGCAAAATGTCACACTTTCTTCAATTGTGTGATATGGGAACTGTTTTTGGTAGTTAACAAAATAAATTGAAGAAAAAAAAACTTGTACTTACTAAGATATTGGTAAAAGTTTCTCAGTCACAAATTAACGTCAAATATAGTTATTTGACATTTGAACGTGTAGCATGAAGTTAGCAGACGTCAAAATTTCCAAAGTGGTACCAACGGATCACGTAAATTTCCCCGAAGCAGAATATGTTCTGATAAATTTTAAAAACTTAACCCGTTTTTATTATAATAATAACACATCTAAATTAGGAAACTGTTCAAACTTGCTGACCTGTTCAATGTAGTAGGCGCTTACGGTACTTTCACATTTTTCTAATTTTTTTTTTAAATAGAAGACGATGTGCAAAAATGAGTATTTATTTTAGTATCAAAATAACTACTTGGGAAAACTACATATTCATATAAATTCTAAAAGGAAAACAAAGAATACATGCATATTAAGGAAAAGTAAATAAAGATAAACACAAAATAAAACTAAAAATAGACAGTTTAACAAACTAAACGATGTCACTTGTTCAGTCGGTATTGTTAAGTACTGAATTAAGATCAGACCGAAGTTCTGGGTAATCGAGATATCTTACTGACAATTCTAGAATGGACGAACAGATGTGCCTGCGGAATCATGGACAGACCTTTTCTACCATTGAAATCTACTATTATTGTTTTGCCGACAATGACGTCTGCTTCTGTATAAAATGTTGAAAAGGATAAAGGTTGAAAGTTCCCTTATGAAATTCTTGAAATAGTTATACACTGTCTTTCCACTTCCAGACTTCCATGAACATTCGGCGAAATTAATTTTAGGACATTTCTTGAATTAACAAGCTTCGTCTTATAAATTTCTCGGACATGAAGTTTTTTAGAACTTTATTCCACGCGTTTGTAACAAACATAGATTTTTGTATGAGCTCTCTATGAGCCATTTCTTCAAATATTTTCAAAAAGTTGTTAGTATTTGAACAAGTTTTACATCCTAAATCAGACAGAATATCTAAAAGAGCATCCTGATCAACTTGATTGAATTGCTACATTACCTCTCCAAGCAGAGCTTACATTACACTGACATATTATAGAAAGGATTTATTGCTACCAAATGTCGCCATTTCCATGAAAATCTCCGCAAACTCAGTTGGAAAGTAATTTGTTTCCTTGTTTCCTTGTATACAATTAGGGCAGTAGCTTTTCATTTTTGTGCGTTAAAATCATGTCGTATGTACGGAACTTTTACATTAGCTCCAACATGCACCTCACCATAAAATTAAACCAAAACTTGGACAACGCATCACGGAATACGTCTCATGCTTCCTCACCAAATCCTTTTAATTTTAATATGCTTCCCTTCCTTTCTTGAAGTCATAGCTATTTGTAAAGGATATTGTCCTCGTCGAAGAAATAAAACGTTATGAACATTATGGGTATGTTCTAAGTCGGTAGTATTTGGGAAAATACTTACCGATGGGTAATACTAACCAGATTATGTTTCACTTTCGACATTCTGGGATTCATTATTATCGAAAATATTATCTGGCACAAGATTATTGGCTCAATATTGGTTTGGTGATATTGGGCCGAGAAATTGTTCATCGGATTTTTTCAAGCATGGCCCATTAATGTAAGTTAACATTGGGCACATAGAGCACAAGCATATTGGCGCAATATTGTTTGGTGATATTGGACCAAAAAACTTTTTGTCAGATTTTTTCAAGCATGGCCCATTATTGTAAGTTAACATTGGGCACATATGGTACAAGCACATTGGCCTAATATTGGTTTGGTGTTCTTGGGCCAACAAATTTTTCGTCAGATTGGCCCATTATTGTACCTATGTACCTACATCAAATTCATACACTGGTAATATACAGGGTGGGGCACGTAAAAGTCCACCCATTAGTTTTTTGACATTTTAAAAAATCTCAAAATATTGTCCACCGTACAATATATAGATATTAGGTGAAAATACCATAGAAAAATTGAGAATTTCGGGAAAAAGTAGGTAGGAGAATAATTTGAAATTTTTTAAAAATGTCAAAAAACCAAAATAATGGGTAAACTTTTACGTGCTCTTCCCTGTATATTACCAGCGTAAGAACTGGATCATTTGCCCTTATTATTGGTGCTGTATAGCCCAACAATATTTGCCCTGTAGAATAAGTTACAATATTGGACCCAGCAATCTTCCCATAGTCTTACTTATAGGTAATCTTATATTTTTTTGGTAATATTTGGATTAAGAGAAAAGTTGACCAAAAATAGTGAATATTTTCCTATTGGATCTCTCTTTCTCTCTTAGACGATCATTAATCATGTATCCAGTTACGAAAGACTTTATTTTGTGTAACGAGTAGATGTTCCGTAATGACACGAGTTACACAAAATGGTCTTTCGTAACGGGTTAAATACAAAATTTTTTCTAATTTTAAGAACTTTTCCTCACCAGTCAAAACGTCCAATTTTGCAGTTAGGAAAAGTTAAATTTTTAACTGGTGATGAAAAATTGGACGTCTTGACACTACAGTTTTGAAAAGTGTTATTTTACATGTCATAATTAGATAAATGAATTTTTACGTATTTATAATGATAACATAAATATAGTGTCACCGGATGGACTTAACTATATACTTGTAAAAAAATTTATTTTCAGCTTTTCGCATAATTCTTCATAATTTCTTTTGCTTGTTACATAAAGTAAGATTCATATTGAGAAACTTCGATTTTGTTGTACAGGGTGTGCAAAAAATATTAAAATGTAGATTTGCAAAATTAAACATTTTTAAATCAAACTTTTTTGAAGCATTAAAATTAAAGAGCTTAGAAGGAGTAATCGAAAAACCAAATAAATTTATTTCATGGGAGTTATTGTTACTAAGATATTTGATACTAAAAATTTAATTGATTTTGTTTTTTCCATATCTTAATATCGATTACTATTTTTTCAAGACTGTTTGTCATTTACCTCACTGTATTATGTTAAATAAATACTTATTGATTTCTTTTTCACATTTAATTTTTAAAAATCCGTTTTAAGTCTATTTTTAATATCAAATACCTTAGTAATAATAACTTCCATGAAAAAACTGTATTTGACCTTTCGATTACGCTTTCTAAGCTATTTAAATTTAATGCTTCAAAAAAGTTAAATTTCAAAATTTTTAATTTTGCAAATCTACATTTTAATATTTTTTCCGCACCCATAAAACAAATAGAGGTTTCTCGACCTGAATCGTATTTATATAACAATCCAGTCGATGAAGGTATTTACCCACAAAATTTTGCATTAAACTTTTTTTAATGAGTTCGAAAAAGTATATACAGGGTGTCCCGAAACTCCCGCCTTTCCCTTTAGGTGCTAATTCTCCATGCAAAGATAGTGAGAAAAGTTCCTATAAACATGTGTCCGAAAATGCTTCCTAAGGGAGCTACGGACCTCTAAGGATGGCGCAAAAATGTTTTTTACTAATTATCTCGGAAATGATTTGGGACAACTTTA